>JAIWZP010000064.1:0-144384 GCA_025201375.1 Gongronella butleri
TCGTCAATTTCAAGATGTGCTCTGCAAAGAAACTCGTAATTTTAAGGGAAAAGGCTTTTAGACCAAAATACCAGGTAAAATGCGCAGAGTACAATTTTTTTTTGTTTTTTTTTTTTTTTTACTAAAAAGACCCGTCTGCAATCAAGAGGGGAAGGTGTTATCCAGTTTTATCTATTTAAATGCGTGCAATCAAGGCGAAGAAAAAAAGAATTCGTAGCTGGAGCGCTCCCGAAATATTTTTATTTAGAGCATGATGTGTTTCATTTACAATCCATGTTCACGAGCAAGACGTTTTTCCCAAAAAGACATGGAATGACTGATCCAGCCTTGGTACTTGACAGTCGCATGAATCGAGGCGTTATCCATGACAATGTACTTGTAAACGTTCATCACATCCAGAGTGCTGATAACCTGTTCAAGGCGATCCAAAAAGTCATCACCATTGGTGCCGTTGCTTGTCGGCATTGGTTCTCTGGATTTTCTTTTTTTTGCTTGTCGGCACAACAACTTGGTGTCGAGACAATGTGACTATATACCCACAACGACATATTTGGTCCTTTTCTATCAACGAATAAAGTACAACGCGAATTGACCTCAGACCACCCTCACGGGCGGTACATGTTCCGATTAAAAGCTACTTCGTCCAAAAAAGACACACTCATTCATCCAGTTGACGCCAATTCCAACCCAATTGGAAACGGTCTTAAATCGTTTGGTAATTGTGTCGTCTTTGTCTCGGTGAAAAAAGATTAGAGTCACACGCCTGTACCTGAGATGACATGGGTTCTTCATGTGGCGTCTCACTCACGCGTTGCTGATGGCCAAACCGCCGAATTTTTTGCAGAGCATGTTGGTCATTTGCTCAATCGTGACATTCGACTGAGAATGAGCCTTGTTAAAAATAAAAACTGTGTGCTCGTCGCCAAGGATGGGACTGCGTCCTCGTTTGTTGCCATGCAGAAACAAATGCAAGTCAGTCAATCCGTTTTGCGCTATTCTGTTCCATTCTCTCATTTTTCGCGTCGCCGTTGATTTTGCATTATTAACTTTGCGCGCCGCTTCAGATATAGACATCTTCTCGTTTTATTGCAGCATATTGATTAATTTGGCTAATTTGAAAGGATTGTTTCGGTTATAGGGACCTCGTTTCGTACGCTGTTTCCTTGGTCATGTGCCGTCATCGTTGGACAAGACTACTTTGTAGCTGCACTTAGCTCGCGCCAGAGCAAGCTGGTTGGATAGACCCTCCCAATCCATGTGAGTTTGGATCAGAACTGTCCTTTCCATTTTGTTGAAAAATTCACTCATAAAGTTGCAAGAAAAAAGAGTGGCAAATCAAAAAGAAACGAGGAAGAGAAGTCTCATCAGTGTCATTCATTTTCCACTTTTTTTATTTTGCTCTCGCGCGACAAAACCACCACGCAAAAGGTGAAACTGTGCGAAATACTGAATTTGTTCATTCAGTTAATGCACACCGCGAATTTTTTTTTCTATGTGCAAACTAAATTACGTAACAATAGTGAAAGTGTTGAAAAATATAATATGTAATGAAGAGTCAAAAATGCTAAAAGAGCTTTCGAATTTATTTTTTCGATCCTTTGGCCCTCAACACAAAAGCGTCAAAAAATCCAAAGCTACCAATCACACGCTTTTTGCTGTTCTCGTGGCTCAAATTCCAGCGCTTGGCTCAATTCTAGGCAATGTGGCTCAATTTCGAAAGAGCGACCAAACAAAGTGGAGATTCCTGTAATTGATGGGCCAGGGTGATGGGACCGGATGCGCGGCACAAGTGGTATGTTGTTGGCGCGTGGAATTTGGTCTTGAGCTGGCGCAATTGGCTCGTGATATCGGTGCTTGCGCATGATGAGGCGGTGGGGTTGGACGCAAGTTTCAATGCACGCTCGATGGACTCTTGATCGACATAGACTCGCGTCGCCAGCGACTCTTTCAATGTTTTTAAAGTGAAAATCGATGTGATTGCGCCGACAGATGGTTGTGTGTTGATGGTGGGGTCCAATCTGATGCAAGAGGAGATGAGCGCGTCGAGCGAGAGCGTGCCAATCACCAATTTTTGGCCGTCTGGAGACGCCAAGGTAGTGGGCCATACTTGCGCATGTGGAAGTTTAATGGGCGGTGGTAGTGATGTGGCCATGGTCACTTGCTTGCGTGTGCCAAATGGCTCGCGATGCACATCCACCGTCTTTTTGCGCGCATACACCTCCACTGTATTAACCATGATAGCCTCGCCCGTGTCGATTCGCAGCAAAATGCAGCCTGCAAGCAACTGTGCGGCAAAATACTTCATATGTGGGTGGAAATCGAGGTCTTGATTGAGGAGATCACACAATTGGTCGGTCAACAGGGAGAATCGGCGTCGTTGGAGCAAGTGGGTATATGGAGACACGGACAAAAGCGCTCGAAACGCGTCGTCAAGCGTGTCCTTGTACGTCAGGCATCGATTGCACAGCAAAGAACCGCCATCAGCGCCATCGAGTTTGCGTTTCGAGGGCACAGCCTTGATTTCGACAGGCTGGCTTGAAGGAAGCGCACATCGGCACGCCACCGTCGCATGCGCCAAGACATTTTCCTCGACGCCCGCAGCAGTGACAATCGCCACAGGTTCGAGTTCCAGCGCGTCGACAATGCCAATGGTCCTTGTTGCCACGGTAGGAGGCTCGTGCTGCTGGTTGCACGCAAGCAGGATCGCGTCGCGCCTGCTGCGGCTCGGCGCCATGGGTAAATCGGGAATCGCAGGCATCAAATTGGGTATAGGCACATCGCTAGGAATTGTGACAATGTCTTGCAGATCAATTTTGTCATTTTGAAAGAATTGCGCTGTTTCTAGAGGCGCAGATGGCTGCAATGACTCGAATGACGCGTCGTTCGTCTTGATGGTGGTCTCGGTTTCACTGCCATCGAGCACTTGAGTCGCGTCGTCGTCAATTCTGGCAAGAAAAAAGCAGTGTTGAAGTGGGAAAATGATAAAAAAGTGAAATCTTACGCGTTTTCATGCTTGTCGTGCTGATTCATGTGCTGAACGAGCGCATTCATGCCCCTCATCAATTCTGGACACACCGCACAGCGGTATTGCGGGCCGCTCTGTGCCATTTCTGTTGACGCGCTGCCCAGAACGCTTTTAGACGGCCGACCGCGGGACACCTGCGGATACGTAAGCCCATGTTGCTTGGCCAGGTGGCGCCGGACATCGCTGCGCCTCGACAACTCCAACTTGCAAACGTGGCAGGCCGCTTGATTGCTGCCGGAGGGCTCACAAGCATTCATTTTTGCACAAGACGAAGAAGAAAAGACGATAAAAAAAAAAAAAAACCAGGGCGCCTAAAACGCCGCAAGCGAAGAGGTCGTCCAAAAAAAATTAGCTCGCTCCGGAGGGCCAACTTTTTTTTTTTTTTTTTTTTTTGCAGCCTTCTGGGGTAATTTTTGCTTTTCTTCTTGCTTTGCTGTACTTTATGCGAGTCGATTCGTGCCGCACGCTTTTTCACTTACGCATCGCTCTCTCAACGGTACAAAAACGGTTGTTGCAGTTCAATGGCTGATTTTTTTTCTACTTTTTTGTTACAAAAGGTGTTGGAGGTGGTGCTTATTTTGCCCGAAGACAAGGTCGACTGGTTCAACGACAACGATATTCACGCGACACTGGTCCCATTGCTGTATGAATCGATTGTCTCCCAGCTCGTCCGTGGCTCGACGGTTGTAAAAAAGAAGAAAGATTTGGACGAGACGAGCCGCAGCCTGAATCAAGGTAAGATGAACCTCATTAAAATGCCAATTGCCCTCTTTTCATGCCAATTGGCCTTTGTTGTAGCTGGCATGTTCACGCTGTCGTATTGTTTCCGCTGGCATGGCAAGGCGCGCTCCTTTTTGATACGCGTAAGCAAGGATGCATGAACCACGCGACGCGTGAAATTCTCAATTTTTTTTTTTTCGTGTCAGACTCGCTCTCCCGGGCGACAAAAGGCCATTTATCGCTCTGTGAACATGGTCCCGTACGATTTGCACATTCATCTTCAAGACCCGCAGCCTGATCAAACGCTGCACAATTACTTTACCACGTCCACGGCGTAAAAATCGAATAAAATTCCCTATACCCCTAATTTTTATTTACAAAAACACACCCTGCTCTTCATCATTGTCGTTCTGGTCGTTCTGAGACGACTGCTCGTGTGTTGGTGGCGCCAAGTAGCGCTCGCGGAACGTGGCGACCGTGTCAGCGACCTCCTTTGCAGCGGCGTCGTTGATACGTTCGCGAATGACGTCAATGGCCATGTCAATGCGTTTGTCCTGGCGTTGCAGGACCTCCATGTTCTCTTGGACCGCTTGCGTCAGCTCGGGATCGGCCCCGTCTGGGTCAAAGTCGCGTATTTCTTGGTTTGAGCGAAGAAGATGGACCATGGCGTTTTGAATGGCCGGGATCTCGGACAACAGTGTGGGGATCGGCATCTCCTCCAAGGCCTTGCGAAACTGGGCCAAGTCCATTGTTTTATTTGCGAGAAAAAAGAGGGGGTATGCACAAAATGAAGAAAAAGTGGAAAAAGAATAAAAAAAAAAAAAGAGCGCCGCTGCGCCAGAGAGGAAGCGAAATTGGAGCAAAAAATTAACCCCGCTAGTAGGCGTTTCTTGCACCAAGAACATTGTAAATCAAACAGCAAGATGTGTCCATGTCACCGATTTTCGCAATTTTTACCATTTTATAAGATTCAACAAGTTGGTGCGTCTTACTCTGGGAGAATTTCTATTCCCTGTTGCTGCACCAACGTTCTCTCGTTCAAACGAGCTTACTCTTGTTGTACTGCGGCCGTTTGTTGAGCGGCAATAACCAATTTTCAAAATCGCGATTTTTCCAAGGGGTGCAGTCGAGGAGTGGAAAATGCTGAAATTTGGGTCAGAGGATTACCGTGCCATTCAATCACATAGTGCATCCACCATCATTCACCGATGGAAACACAATAAAAATAGGGGGTCCATTGTCTGGTTGTCACGTAAAACCCAAAAAGTTGCAAAATTTCACGTCAAGGCAAACTCAACGAGCATCAGCCGCAGCGCCTTGAAAGTTGACTCATCAGAAAGAGCAGACGCTAGCACGTATGAAATGTTCGTGATCAGTGAAAAATGATCATTTTTGGCAAAACTAGCGCACGACTAATCTTATTATGAATTTTGACGCGTCGTAAAAGCGTGTCAGTCTGGTTTTTCTACTCCGCTTTTTGCATCACATGCATGCACCTGAAGCATCTCTTGCATTTGTACGCGACAGCACGATGTTTGGCCGCGTCTTTGCAACGCTATTCGCATTAAAAATTTTGCCTAAAATAGCTGACAGCTCGTCAGGGAACAGATGAACCTCGTTCTTTTTTCGACATTTTCCTGGTTTTCTGATGGGGTGCTTCTTGTGTATAAGTTTGGAGCAATTCTGGTAACCTCATTTTTCGATTTTTGTTTCGACGCTCGCCACGACTAAAAATTAACTTTTGTTTGACGCGCCCTGGTGCATTTGTGGCAACCCCAAATCGAATCCGACTTAGGGTTTCCAGTTTCGTGGGTCACGTTGGTTCGCGTTTTGGGACTGCTTCGTGTCTGGTTGGCGATTTTCCATTATCGTTGCTGTTTTTTTACGGTAAGCTGGCAAATCTCATAAGCATCTTTTATTTTGAATCTAAAATTTTGCAACGTGCTCCAGATTGCCAAGGGGGCGCGCAATGGTCAGGTCTGGATATAATCGGCGGAACTCCACAAACAAGGCCTCGATCCGCGGCCGGTGCGTACCCAGGATGGTCTTGTCCGTCATTGCCTTCCCCAAAAACAATTGTTGGACGCCGTGGGCAAATTCTTTCAAGTAAAAGCACGCTGGGATTGGCTGTTGATCTTCAAATTGCGAGACAATGTAAAACTTCATAAACGCAAACTTGAGGATGCGCATGAGCGTCACGAAGGCGCCACTCTCGCGAATTCTCGCCAAGACGTGCTGCGCTGGACCTCAAGTCTGTGACGATTCTCACGCTGCGAGTATTGAAAAAGATGCATTGGCTCGTTTGACGGTGGCTTCAAGTTTTCAAAAAATGTACACAGAATATCGCAAGGGCGAACATGCCCACACGCTGGAAAATCGCCAACTCACCTGTGCCGATGCACTCTTCCTTCAAGCCGACCCTTCGACATCAAGGTTGTGCCGTCGAAGGATGCAATATCAATGATGCCAATGGGCCTAGCTAAGAATTTGCGCAAATAAATATTAATTCGTCATCGCGACCCCCCATCTACCGGGGTTTTTAACAACTTGATGAAACTCTTACTAGTATTTTAGATGTTATCCAGAGCGTAGAAACTCATGGTAATGTTTAAATTGCATGTCCAATTGCAGGATTTTTAGTCATTTGTGATTTGGTTCAAATAATGCAGGTTATTCTAATAAAAGTGCCTCCAAAACAGCCTGAATAAACATTTTGTTTCGCCAGCCGATGCAAAATTTAATTTAGAATCAAACGAAAGTACTTACACGGTGTCCGTTACTTTATTAAAGGTTTGAGGAAATTGCGTTTAATGAAAATTTGGCTGATTTTGTTTTTTTGCTTTTGCGAACGACTTTTTTTTCCATTTTTCTCTTTTCCATGTGTACATACCATATTCATATCGGCGTGCAAGTTCTCTAGTTCAGATATAACGCCAAATGCGTCTAATTGGCCGGCCATGTAATCAGTGCCCGATTCGCGCGCATCGTCAGACGCGTCGTCCATAGGAGCCTGTAATCACCAGTGAGCCTTTCTGTTTTTTTGTTTTGTTTTGCTGAGACGCAGCCTCATTTTCTTGCTTTTGCCCCATTTTGCCCCCATTTTGCCCCCATTTTACGCCTATTGACGACTTTTTTTTTCCGTTTGTCTCTTTTCCACGTGTGCTTTACCGTGTCCTCCACGTTGTCATTGGCGTCCGAGGCGGGGATCGCGTTAGGCACGACGGCCAGTGATTCTTGATGGCCATGTGGCGGGTATCGGTGGGCTGTCGTCGCTGGACTCCACGGCGCTGGTTTTGTCGTGATTCACGTCACACCCTCCAAGAGCACTTTATGGGGGACCTATGATGGCAACAGATTAAAAAGTCACGCCAGCCGCCAAGATTTTATTACCCAAATTATAGATACGCGCGTCCCCGGATGGCGGTTCGTTGCTATCCAAACAAGGCTGCTTTAACCGTAGGCTTCTTATCAGTTGCATTCTAGCCGATATCGGGAAGGCAGTCCTGAAGGACGGAGCCGACGCGATCAATGACGGCCAACTCATACAAGTCTGCTGGCCAATGCTCAGCGGCAAATCGAACAAAGCGGTCGGCTCCATCCTCCATTTTGTGATGGCAATGCATGCTCACCCTGGTGCCACCATTCACAAAATTGGCCATGAGGCACTCAATCCAATCCTAAAAGACCTTGTCATGCTCCTCCAGTCAAGCGTCACCGCCGCTAACCGCGACCACCCCTAAGCCGCTTGGCGATGCCTTTCATCAACTCTGTCAAAAATTGTTGTAATTTTCACAGAATAAATAAAAAACGCGTCGTCGCACATTTTAAGCCCTTACAACTCCGTGAAACCGATTTATTTGACAAGAGAATCCAATCCTGCATCTTTTTGTTATATCATAGTGAAATATCGTGGCTTGTCAAGTCTGTGGCCTAACAAGTTTGCCCTCAAATCTTTGATCACATCGTGCCAGTGCACAGTTTGCATCCATCGTGACAGCTTAGCGGACGAGAAATGATGTGCGAGCGCGTTTCTTTCCAATGGCACAAGTTTTACCGAGAGCGAGACAGCACGAAATGAAAAGAAATCGTGGATTGGCACCATATTTACGATAATTTGGTCATTTTTCAGTGACCCTATCTATAATGCTTTGCATTTCGAGTGAGCACGCCCCCGAGGCTCCGCGGCAGCTCGATGGCGCAGAAGACGATGGTCAAAATTCATGAATTTTTCAAGGGGTGTATGACTACAATCGAGGGTTGGAAAATGGTAAAATATTTCGACCCTCTGATTGCCACGCCATTTAACCGCATAGTAGTAAGCACACGTCAGTAAACGACAAAAAAGCGCATTACAAATCTGGCGGTGCATCGATGGGGTTTTTGCGTGAAACACGAAAAGCTGCAATTTTTTATCACAAGGCAAACTCAACGAGGAATGGCCGCAGCCTTTTGAAAGTCATGTCATCAGAAAGAGCGTGTTTAGATGCGTGTGTGTATGTCCATGATCAGTGAAAAAGATGAATTCTGGCAAAAATAACGCACTACAAAGATTGTAATGAATTTTGACGCGTGTCAAACGCGCGTCAGGTTGATTATTTCTGCTCGTTTTTTTTTTTTTTGCATCACATTTGCGCACCTGGAGCATGTACTGCTAGTGGACGCATCGGCAAGGCTCTATGGGCACGTTTTGTTTGTGCAATTAGCGCGCAAAAGTAAGATCTAACAATTTCTCGCTGCTCGCCAACCAGCAATATTGGACCACTCTCTTTTTTTTTTTGCATTTTCGTGGTTTCTCGAAGGCCATTCACCACGTGTGTAAGTTTGGCGTCATTCATACCCATATTTTTCAATTTTGCCTTAAGTGCGTCACCATTGCCAAACTTTGATTCATGTGCTTCAAGGATGCGTGGCGGCTGGGATTCGAGATCCTCAGGCGGCCGCGCGCTAGCCATTTCACGTCAGGACGCGTTTTCGAGCTCAACAGTACTTTATTGTCGAGCACAGATTGCTTTTGCGCGCCTAATGACATCCACTGATGAATTTCTCTTGGGGCCATCAATTCCAATAGCCCCAAACTAAGAATAGCAGAGGATTGGGGCAAGAAGCGCATCGACATAGCCAGATATGGGTTCGGGTTCTTGCACTCAGAAAGTTTTTTTCTTTTTGGCGGGGCAAACCCCGCCCCGTTTTCGTGTGGTAAGTATCCACTCAACTTTTGTGCGTTTTTTGGGCGACAAATTTTGCGGTCTTTGATTTCACATAGCAATGGCGACGCACAAAATCCAAACTTGGTCAGATTTCCATAGGCACAAAATGTCTCTGATGTTACCACCACCACAAAAAAAAATGCAGCCTGAGCGGCGGCATTGGGCGTCTCGACTCCCTGTTTCTTTTCTTTTTCCTTGCCCACTTTTCTGATGCCTTCTCGTTTCGACTCGCTATCGCAACGTTCGAAAAAATACCCCAGCTCCTCTTCCGTGCTGCCATATCATGTGCAAAACGACCAAATAGACACTGAAGTGGCGGGTTTGGCCGACGACACAAAGCGCGCAGCTCGATCAACGTGGCAGGTAAGAAGAAACTCAGGGAAAAAAAAAGGCCAAAGCAGTAAGCCAAAAAAAAAAATCCAATCTTTTTGGGATTTTTGACGTTTTTAGGCGTCCCGACGATACCAATTGCTTGTTGCCGTGCTTGTGTTTGGCAGTGTGGTGTGGCTAGCCAAGCTGTTCATATTCAGGGCGAGCTTTGGGACACGGCGCGCCGCGCCGGACATGACTTTTCACAATGGCACGCATTATTTTGGCCCGACCGTAATTCTGATATCCATTGACGGCTTCCGCAGCGACTATTTGCAGCGCGGCGTCACGCCAAATATGCTACAATTCGGTAAGAATACAATGCATGCGGTCGGCCAGCCATTCGCACGATAAAAGGCTCACTTTTACCACCTCTAGCCAGCCAGGGCGTGCGTGCAGAGTACATGACCCCATCTTTCCCGGTAATATTGGGCGTATTGCATGCATCCCAAGCCTTCGGATCACGCAACATGGGAAGAGCGTGGCCAATTGATCTGATCGCGCGGGCCTCCTTTTTTTTTTTCCTTAGTCGATCACGTTCCCCAATCATTGGACACTCGTCACCGGCTTATACCCCGAGGCTCATGGCATTGTTGGCAATGAGTTTTACGATCCCAAGCTCAAGGAGGCATTTATTCACAAAAAGGTGGAAATCAGCAATCATCCTAAATGGTGGGGCGGCGAACCGGTAAGACGAAATGGAAAAAAAAGAGGACCGATTTTTTTTTTTTTTTTGCATGGATGAGGTGACTCAATTGTGCGTCCCAATAGATCTGGAAGACGGCCAGCAACCAAGGGAAGCGATCTGCGGTGGTGATGTGGCCTGGGTCTGGCGTGTCATCGATGCGTCCTGACGATTTGATGGATTATGACCGCGAGGTGATGCCTGTTGCCAAGATGGACCAGGTGCTGTCGTGGCTGGACCGGCCTTTGGCGGAGCGGCCGCAGATGATTTCCGTGTACGTGCCTCAAGTGGATCAAAAGGGGCACGGTGGGGGCCCGGATGGGCCACAGCTGAACACGGTGCTCCGATCGATTGATGATGCAATTGGGCATCTTATTGCGGGGCTCGAAGAGCGCAATTTGGAAGGATTTGTGCACACGGTGATAGTCAGCGACCATGGCATGGCGGCCACAGACAAGCAACGAGCCATCTATTATGAAGAAATCTTGTCTGCACAATCACTGGCGCATATGATGGACCGCGAGGCATGGCCATTACTGAACTTGCGACCCAAACCGGATGCGCCGGCGTCAGCATTGCAGCAAATGTACGACGAATTGGACACGTATGCACGATTAAATCCGGATACGGCGCATTATCGCGTGTTCCGTCGCGAAGATGTGCCCGAGCATTACCATTACAGCAACAATGAACGCATTGCACCCATTGTCATGGTCCCTGACGTCGGCTACACCATTGTCCAGCGCGACAAGCACTTTCCACGCGGCGTACACGGCTACGATCATCTGTCCGAAGAGATGCGCGCCATCTTTCTTGCGCGTGGTCCGCGCATTGAGCGCGCATGGGGCCGTGGCGCCATCCTCCAGCCCTTTCAAAATGTCGAGGTCTACCACTTTGTGGCGGATTTGCTGCATTTGGACCCTGCTCCTACCAATTGCACCCTTTGCAGTCATTTTGTGTCCAAACAAGAGCAAATTGCGTAATAAAGAGCAATTGGTCCCTTTTGTAAAAATCTATTTCCTTTTGTGCCCTTTTTTGACGCGTCGACAGCGATTGGCCCTGTCGATCGGCGGATATTCCGCATTTTGAACCAAGGACTGGCCAGCGGACCCTTTTCTTGCCAAGACGGAGCTGAGGTTCATGGCATGGTGGCCCCAATCAAAAAGGGCAATCCCTTTTTTTTTTTTTTTTTTTGCTTGTTGTTGCTTTGGGTCGTCTTTTTGCCCTGTTGCTTCGTTTTTTTTTCTTCTTCTTTTTTTTTGTTCTCTTTTATTGCCATCCTAGCAGCTTATGGCCCCTCAGACCATACCCTCCGATACGGCCAGCAGCAGCAAGTCCGACACGATCCACCGGCGCAGGCGGCGGCCAGTACCTGTGCTGACGCTTCATCACTTGACCCTGTACTCGTCGTCGTCGCCGCACAACTTGCTTGAAAAAACGCATACTTCTCCAGAGGCCTCTTCCACCACCGCCTATGGTCATACCACGTAAGAATTGCTTTGCTCCCTTTTGGCTTTTTTTTTTGGTTTTTGGTTTTTGGTTTTTTTTTTTTTTTTTGATTTTTGGTTCGGCTCGAGCAATTTTACGTGCCTTTTTACGAGCCTTTTGCGAGTGACCCCTGTCTTGACAAGGAAACAAAATGGATGATCTGATGCCCTTTTTCTCTTTTTTTTCGCGCTTTAGCGCTTCCTGGAGCAAGCCCACAACGCCGCCGGCCGCTGCACAGCCTGCATACGCGTCAAATCGGCCCCATCGCACGGAAATGCCACCGCCACCTCATCAGGTACCATTAAAGGCTCGCCAACACGCGACATACATTGCCAAGAATGCTAACTTTATGTCTCTCTCTCTTTTAAATTCAGGCATCGCCTCGGTTTACGACGGTCGATCCATTGCATCCGGGCAGTGCGCATTTTTCCAAGCCGTCTTACCAATATAGAGATCCATTGCGCCCCAGCGACGCACATGTCACGCCGTCGGGGCCATCATCGCCATCGTTCACGGCGGCTCCGCCATCTCGACGTGCTTACAAGCCCACGACATCGTCATCTACGACGGCATCGCCGCCACCGGCACCCGACGCGCGCTTTGACGGCCTGGTGTCGCAGCTTGTGGACATGGGATTCGATGCTGACAGGGCCAAGATTGCTTTGATGACATGCGCCGACCATACCCTGCAGGGCGCCCTGGATTTACTCGTGTCGTCCAAGCCATCGCCGCCACTAAAGCCATCGCCGCCATCCGTGTTCACACCGCCGCGCGCGTCGTCGCCGTCGTCATCGCCGGAATCATCCGATGACAACATTGACGACGATTCCGCTTGGGAACATCAACAAGAATTGCGCCGACGCGAATATATTGCCAATTTGAAAAAGAAGCATCAACCCGCACCACCAAAGCCTGCACCCAATGCCTCGTATTTTGCACCGCCACCACCGACGCAACCCAAAACGACGAAACCTACGCCATCGCCGCCCAAAGCGACCAATGACACCAACCATGGCCACAAACCCACCACCCGGCCACCCTTTGCCACATCCACAAGCACGGCGTCATCAGCATCGTCGCCACCGCAGCCTGCGCCCAGCACGTCGTCGTCGCGATCCGGCTTTTTGTTCAATATGTTTGGTGGTAAATTTACCCCTGGTGCTGCACCGAGCGGTGGCGGCAGTCATACATCGAGCCACAGCGGGGGGACAAGCAGCAATGGCAGCAGTGCACATGCGACACCGAGTCCTGCGGCATCGTTTCAATCCGGCAACACGCAGACGGTCGAAACAGCATCGTCGTCAAATATGCAAAAGGCGAGCAATTTGCGAAATCGAGGCAACGATTTATTTAAACTTGGGTATTATCGCGAGGCTGAGGTGTCGTACACACAGGCGCTGGCCATGCTGCCTGCGCGGCACCACCTGACCGCCCTGATCAGCAACAATCGCGCGGCAGCGCGCCTAAAGGTCCACCAGCACCGCCAATGTGTACTTGATTGCACAACCACCATCGATTGGGCGCGTGAACAGCTTGATTTGCCCGGCAATAACGGCGGCGCCTTGTCCTTGCTTGTTGACGGCGAATTGATTAACATCAAGTGGCACGACCAGCTCGTCAAGGCCCTCACGCGCAAAGCAGACGCCCTCGAGCAAATGGGCCGCCAGACAGAGGCTGCCGCCGCCTACCAGGAACTCATTACCGCCGATCCCGCCAACACACGTGCAAAGGACGGACTTGCACGGTGCCGAAATGTGAACAAGCCAACACCGCCCCCACCAGCTTCTTCCTTCTTTCCAAAACAGCCGTCCGCCGCAGCACCAGCGGCATCATCAGCGACAGGAGCAACAACGGCATCCACGGCGTTCCCGGGCCTCGATTACAGCATTTTTGAAAAGCCGCCAGTCGAGGAAGAGGAGCCAAAGAGCGAGGCCGTGCGCGCCATGCGTGAGCGTCAAAAGAAAAAGGCCGAGGAGGACCGCGAACGCTTACTCAAGCAAGATGTCGTCAACACGCGCATTGACGCGTGGAAGCGCGGCAAGGAAAAGAACATTCGCGCCTTGCTCACGACGCTCGATACACTCATGTGGCCCGCCGCCAATTGGCGCGGCGTCACCACGGCCGAGCTCCTCGAACCGAAAAAGGTCAAGGTCACCTACATGCGCGCCATTGCCAAGGTCCACCCCGACAAGGTAGGTCTCTCCTTCACCCACAAAAAAAAAAAAAAAAAAAAAAGCGAGACAGAGAGAATACGATAAGAGTGGAACCATTTGCTGACTCGCATTTCTCTTTTTCAATCCCAGCTGTCCGCGGACGCGTCTGTGGAACAACAACTGCTGGCCACCAGTATCTTTGCCGTCCTAAATCAAGCTTGGGATACTTTCAGATCGAATAATGTCATGTAGATTTTCTGTTTCACTCCTTTTTTTCCAATCATTTGTTGGCAGTGTACTTTTTTTAACATCTGAATAAAAGCAACATATCATCTTTCAGCGAGCGTGCCTACTGTATGATACAGTATCATTCAAAAAAATAAAAAGCTGTGCAGTACAAAAATGCCCGAGAAAATGCATAAATGCACAAATGCACAATTTATCACATTAATGATTTGTGGTTTTACAGTACGTATCATATTGTACGTATGTACACTGCAAAAAAAGCGCTTAATTTTTGAAAAACTTTTTAATCACGATGGACAGAATCTGACGCGTCGTATGATTTCAATGCCTGCAGCAGTGCGCTGCACTGCATTAAAAGTGCAAATTTTCATTTTGAAAAACGACAATGCGTGATTTTCGAACTTTACCGGCCTGCTGTGCATCCAGAAATTTTTTTACAGCCTGGTCACCCGCTGATGATGAAAAACGCATCGTGGGATGATCTACAGCCCAGGGCTCGCGACGGATCTGCCCGATTTTTTTTGACGCTGCAAATGCAAAAAACACCTAATTTGGCCTGTTTTGCATTTATCTCGCCATCATCCACTTGGCTGATCCGACTCAAAATTGGCTGCATCGCGTTCAGTGCAAAATTTGCAACAAAAAAAAAGCTCGAAACACCAAAGCGCTACGACCACTTTTGAAAAATTCAGGGCTCACTCAGGGGTCACACTTTACAAACTCAGAAAATGCCAAATTTGTGAAGTTTCGAACTCCGAGTGATCAATGCATCCCAAACAGGAAACTCCGACAATTTGCTATTAGCAGACAAAATGGCTGGTCGACTTGCTTGAGTTTAAGAAAAAAATTAAAGCCCAAAGAGTGACGCATGAACGGCGATCGACTGAGAAAATTGCCTACTTTCGGCAAGATTTTTTTTGCAAAAATTTAAGGTTTGACACTTCCAAATTAAGGTGCGTAAATTCATGCATGGAATTTTTTCTTTCACATGTATTTTTTTTAATTTTTTATTTTGTACATTTTTGTGCGCTGCGTCGAGGTGGTGGTGGTGGTGGTGGTGGCTGGACTGCAGCCTGCTGGTGAAGAAATGACCGATGCAAAAGTCAAAACCCAAGCTAGCGCGCCGCAAGTCACCCCACTGAGTGCTTTCCCCCGCTGTTTGTTACAGTAGTACAGTAATGCTGCAATAAAAATCGGGTGTCGATTACAGTAGACCACCGCTGTCGACGAGTAAATGGCGACCAAAACTTGTTGAAAAAGTAGATTTTCTCTGCGAGTTTGGTCATCCATCGATGAAACTGCAGGTCTCATTCGATACTGTAGATATGCAAGAGCAGCTTACGACACATTATTAAAAGTGACAACACTACTAGGGTCTCCTTGTTTCATGTTCGTTGTTGCCGAGAAAATCAAGTTTGGAAATTACAGTAATCCAATAATGTTTGATCGACTTTTGCAAGCAAACAACGTACAACAAGCAAGCAAGGTTGTTCCCTCTTCATCCTCCATCAGCCGGCGAGCAAACAATCCGAAAATGACGCTTGCTGTAATGCTGCGTGCGTGTCTTTTGTATGATGGTGCCAGTTTTTTCATCCCGATGATCCACGATAAAAATGCATGTCGAGAGCAGCAAGTGCTAAATTTGTAAAAATATCATCGCGTTTTTATTTGATGAATTCATCCGGGGAACAGCTCAGTACACATCATACAGTAGTGAGTCACTGGATTTCAATAAATATGATTCAGCGAAATGAGTCGCTGCTTGGAAAAAGCCGTGGCAAAAAAAGTTTGCTTGGAGGCACCTACAGTAGAGGCAACCAAGCAAGCAAGCAAGCTTCAACAAGGCTTTTTAGTTTTTTACGTAGGATTTTAGCGGTCAGCCGCGGCAAATCGCCATCATTTCCGTGATATTTTTTCAATAAAATGCGCGCGCATCCTTGCCTGTCCATTCATGAATGCACTGGATTATTGCCGTGAAACCGCGTGCAGGGGGGAACATACCGGTATCATACGTACGTATGATATGCAACTTTTTTTGCGTCATTTGCTCCGCCACCACGTCGTCGCAGGTTGTCTTGACGCGTTGCCAAGAAAACCGGGGGGTGGGTGCTAAAGAAGATTTCGAGTGGTCTTTTTCAAGCGCGCAATTGGTATGATACAGTATTATGATATGATACAGTATCAT
Source organism: Gongronella butleri (assembly GCA_025201375.1). Lineage (NCBI taxonomy): Eukaryota > Fungi > Mucoromycota > Mucoromycetes > Mucorales > Cunninghamellaceae > Gongronella > Gongronella butleri. The sequence goes on from JAIWZP010000064.1 coordinate 16,079, forward strand.
GCAGTAATACTGTACAGTACAGTACGGTACTGTAGGGGAATCGATTTACAGAGTTTCCACTGTTCATACGCGCGTCGTTGAAAAGTTTTTGCACGCAAAGAGGTTTTTTTCACCCGCGAATAAAAATGCAAATGCACGCAAACACCTTTCATTGGCGCGCACCGCATCATCAGTCCACGCAAACTTTACTCTCGATGGGCGCCAATTGAATTTTTAGGGCACGCGAAATTTATTTTTTTTATTTTGACTTGGTTGCAAGATCCGGGCATGAATTTCGGGATTGAACAATTCAATTGCATCCAAGGGAGGATTTTCATCGAACAGCAACGCGTATCGTACTTGTGGCTGTCATTTAGGCGCGCACGCGTTTGCTGTGCCTCGGGCGTCATGACCGGGGCAATGCAGGCGCGCCGCGGGGGGTGGCGTGGAGGCATCGACCTCAATGCCCAGTTTGAGCAATTCCTCGTCAAACGAGGAAAGGCTCTCACGGCGCTGTCGATGCCTTGGCGATGGGCTGTGATGCATGATTCGGACAATGGTTCTTTATTTAGGGGGGTCAAGAAGGGGATAGGGGACGGTGCGGCAAACAGGGGAAATGATCAGGTGAGGAAAAAAGGGGAAAAGGTGGAGGGAGAGAGGCTGCCCTAAATAGGCAGCCGAGGGTGGAGATTGATTGCCCAATCGGGCTTCCAAGTGTCAGCAGCGGAAGCTTGATTGTCAATTCCCAAAAAAAAAAAGGAAAACGAGAGCGCGGCCAAAGGAGTGGCACGCGCGAGGCAAACGAGACAAGGAAAGGCATTCATGGGTGGCAAGCCAGAAAGGACAGAGTGACAGATCAAGGGCGGGTGATCATGGTGGTGTGGGGGGCGAGTGAGATTGGAAGCGAGCGATGCACTTAAAAAAAAAAAAAAAAAAAAAAAAAAAAGGAAAAAGGGCCGAAAATGCATGGCGCATGTCGGGGACGCTGGGCGGATCCTGACAGTGGCGGTATTCTATCAAAGATGAGAAAAAGAGAGGAGTGAACCCAATTTTTTTTAATGTCGAACGCCGTGCCAATGCCTCGAACGCCGGGCCAAAGGGTCGAACGCAGGTCAATGCCTCGAACGCCAGGCCAATGCCTCGAACGCCGGGCCAAGGGTCGAACGCCGGGCAATGCCTCGAACGCCAGGCAAAGGGTCGAACGCCGAGCAAAGGGTCGAACGCCAGGCCAATGCCTCGAACGCCAGGCAAAGGGTCGAACGCCGGGCAAAGGGTCGAACGCCAGGCAAAGGGTCGAACGCCGGGCAAAGGGTCGAACGCCAGGCCAATGCCTCGAACGCCAGGCCAATGCCTCGAACGCCAGGCAAAGGGTCGAACGCCGGGCAATGGGTCGAACGCCAAGCAATGGGTCGAACGCCAGGCCAGTGCCTCGAACGCCAGGCAAAGGGTCGAACGCCAAGCAATGGGTCGAACGCCAGGCCAATGCCTCGAACGCCAGGCAATGCCTCGAACGCCAGGCAAAGGGTCGAACGCCAGGCAATGCCTCGAACGCCAGGCAATGCCTCGAACGCCAGGCAAAGGGTCGAACGCCAGGCAAAAGGTCGAACGCCAGGCAATGCCTCGAACGCCAGGCAAAAGGTCGAACGCCAGGCAAAGGGTCGAACGCCAGGCAATGCCTCGAACGCCAGGCAAAGGGTCGAACGCCAGGCAAAAGGTCGAACGCCAGGCAATGCCTCGAACGCCAGGCAAAGGGTCGAACGCCAGGCAATGCCTCGAACGCCAGGCAAAGGGTCGAACGCCGGGCAAAGGGTCGAACGCCAGGCCAATGCCTCGAACGCCAGGCAAAGGGTCGAACGCCGGGCAATGGGTCGAACGCCAAGCAATGGGTCGAACGCCAGGCCAGTGCCTCGAACGCCAGGCAAAGGGTCGAACGCCGGGCAAAGGGTCGAACGCCAGGCAAAGGGTCGAACGCCAGGCCAATGCCTCGAACGCCAGGCAATGCCTCGAACGCCAGGCCATTGCCTCGAACGCCAGGCCATTGCCTCGAACGCCAGGTCAATGCCTCGAACGCGGAGGTTACACCTCGAACGTGGAGGTTACACCTCGAACGTGGAGGTTACACCTCGAACGCGGAGCTTACACCTCGAACGCGGAGCTTACACCTCGAACGCGGAGCTTACACCTCGAACGCGGAGCTTACACCTCGAACGCGGAGCTTACATCTCGAACGCCGGGTCAATGCCTCGAACGCGGAGGTTACACCTCGAACGTCGGGTCAATGCCTCGAACGCGGAGGTTACACCTCGAACGCCGTGCCAAGGGGTCGAACGCGGTGTCAAAGGGTGGCCGTGGTGGCGCATGGATTTTTACAGTAAATAAAGAGCCGCTAATAATCTCTCTTCTTTTTTTTTCTTTCACATTTTGAACTCGCACTTTGCATTTTTTTTATCTACCGTATTGTTATCATGACACCACCTGGTACGCATAGTCTATCGCGTCCCGGTGATCTGGATTACTTGATACCGCGGATGCGAGAGGTTGCCAAGACGGTGACGCGCCAGGACTGTGAGGAGTGGATCCGATAGTCTCACTTTCTTTGACCGCTGCCTCGCCAATGAATGAAGCCATACTCTAGTTTTTTTTTTTTTTGTACGAAATAAATATTCGCGTGCCCTAAAAATTCAATTGGCGCCCATCGAGAGTAGAATTTGCGTGGACTGATGATGCGGTGCGTGCCAATGATAAACATTTGCGTGCAATTTATTTTTTATTTGCGGGTGAACAAATCCTCTTTGCCTGCAAAAACTTTTCAACTGCGCGCAAATGAACAGTGGAAACTCTGTATCATACTGGACCTACTGTAAATACAGTAAATGATACCGGCAGGATCAACAATTTCACGAAAAATGTTGAATTTATCGATCAAACGTCCAATCCACCTTTTGATTTTTAATTTTTTTTGTTTTTGGAAAGAATGACAATTAGCACGAGAACGTGTTAATAATGATGGGGCCGTTCAAGGGTGCAAAAAAAGTAATGTGTATGTAGATGTTTTATCATAGTGAAACAAGGCGAGGAAAGTACAATTGGGTGAGTTTTTTCTTATGATATGTCTATGCTGGGTGATGCGTGTACAGTTTTTTTTTTTTTTTTAACATCATTATCATCAGTGCGTCCTTGCGCTGGGCGGCTGTCTCCATGCGGAGAAGCGCTTGGCTAACCAAGTCGGTGAACGCAGTCGTGAGCGCGCAGAGGTGGTGGCATTGGGTGATGTTGTGGCCGATTTTTCGACTTGCGGTAGGGGTGGTGGCGATGTGAATGTAGCGGTGGCGTCGGCGGGTGCGTCGTAAAACCCGGGCTTGTTGATGTCGATGCTTGTTTTTGGCGTTTTCGTGCCCGAGCTCACTGTTTCTGCAAAGAAAGACGACGCGTCGTCGTCAGGGTGGTGGCGGATGGTGGCGGCCGGGTACGGCGGGGAGTAGTTGTTTGCCGAGGTTGACGACGACAATGGCGGCTGGGCGCGTTTTTTATGAAACATGGTGCCGAGCTTGGCGAGCAGCGATTTGCGCCGCTTTGGTCCCCGCGCTGCATTGGTGATGTTGTGCTGGAATGGCGATGATGTGGTGAATGCCGATGATCCGGACGTGGCGTGGGACGACGCGGATGGCTGGTATCTGTGGCCGGGTTCGTGTTGGTGATGTTGAAACGATGCGCGTTCGTTTGCCTGGGGCCCGGGCAGCGGTGGCATGCCCTCCCTTGCTGCTGTGGCCGTCATGGACGATGACATGGACAGACTCGCGCCAAATTGGTAAGATCGCGTATGACGATGATGATGGTGGTGGTGGTGCGCGGCTGACATAGACGGCGGATGGTGAGATGAGGTGCTTGCATGCATGTTTGCGTGTGTTTCCATGGTGGTTGTGACGGGCAGCGACCGTGATGACGTGGCGAGACTGTGACGATGACGATGCTTGCGATAATTGTCCAGTGATTGTCTTGTTTCGCGCGGCGTGGTGATGGTATCCGACATGTCTTGGCCATTGTCTCTCAATTGCGCCTTTTCAATGCGTTCGAGACGTTCCATCGTGAGGTAATAGATGGACAGCAATGGGTGGTAGGCGGCTGGCACGGTTTGCGGATCGTGATAGGTGCCCCAGATCATGTGTTTGTTATTGTTATTAGATGTTTGATGATGATTTTGAGCGTGATGATGATGATGACTTGTTGCTGGTAGTCTCATCCAAGCCAATTTTGACATGGTGGAGGTCGTGGTCGTGGATGGCGGCAACGGGGTGTCGTCCTTGCGGTCACCGAGCGTCAAAATGGTTGCTTCATCCTGGTGCAATTCATCGAAGCCATGCTTTTTCCGATGTTTTTGCTGTCGTTGCTGTTCGCGAGCCTGAATGGCGCGGCGCTGCATTTCCCAGACATGTGCGGCGGAGACTTGGTAGACAGACGATTGCAGGATGACGTGCATTTTCTTTTTAATGTCATCGACGGAGCCGAGATTGAAGCCAAAGGTCATTCTCTGCAGGACAGCATTGTCGAGTGGCAGGCTGAGCGGTTTGCGCAGGGGCATGTAGTTGTTGACGTAGCTTGCGCGGCCCTCGTTCATCCATGTATGCATGACAATGTCGGCAAGAGTGATGCGTTGGTGCGGGTCGGCGATAAAGATGTGCGACAGCAAATGATGGCACGATGTCGACATGTGAGCCGGGTATGCGACCTGTGCACGCTTGATCTTCTCGTGAAGCCCGGGCAGCGACTTGTCATCAAAGGGCACAGACCCCGTGACCATCACGTACAAGACGACACCAAGGCTCCACACGTCAATTTCGGGTCCATGATACGGGCGCCCACTTAGCAATTCGGGCGCAGCAAAGTACAGCGAGCCGCAAAAGGTGGTCAATTGCCTTTCGGGACAAAACAGGTTGCTGAGGCCGAAATCGATGATTTTGATGTTGCGTCCGGTCTCGTCCACAAGGATGTTCTCGATCTTGAGATCGCGGTGCACCACGCTGTTGCGGTGCATGTAATCGAGCGCACTGACGATCTGGCGCGTGAAATGCCTCGAGTGCTTTTCCGAGAGCCGTTCGCGCTTGACAATATAATGAAGCAGCTGCCCACCACTCACACATTCCATCAAAAAATAGTAAAAATGCCTGCCCGCCACCATGTCGCGCAAATGCACAATGTGCGGGTGATGCAGCAGCATCATCAGGTGGCCTTCGCGCACGGCCCTGATCTCACGCGCCACTTCCTTGTTGGTCAATGTGCGTGACCGCGACGCACGCGGCACAATCTTGATTGCGAGCTAAATTTGATGCAAAAAAAAAAAAAATTGGAGTTCCCGTCTCGAGTTTTTTTTTTTTTTTTTTTTTTTTTTTTTTTTTTTTTTTTTTGGTATTTTTTTACGCGTTCCCCGGTCAATGCATGCACTCCGAGCTTGACCTTGCCCATGGAGCCCTTGCCAAGGGTATACTTGAGGATATATTTGCCCACGGCCTTGACGACCCCGTGCTCATCGAGTGTGACGATCTCCTGCTCGCGTTGCCATTCTTCCTGCAGGTAAGGGGTCACCATCGGCAATTATAACAAAAGAAAAAAGGGTGTCGCTCGACAAATTTTGGCAAAACAAGTAAAGCGATGAAACTGTAAGATGGCGAGTGACTGTGTGATTGTGACCCGAATTGAGGCGCGCGCACGGGGAGATGAATTGGCAATGAGCGGTGTGGGGGCAAAAAGGACAAAACGTTAAAGAAAAGATTGAGAAAAGCAATAAATAGCAAAAAAAGACAAGGAGAAAAAAAAAGGTTGGCCAGAAAAAAAAAAATTCCCGTGGCAAGCCCCATCGAGATGAGGATGTGATGGGCAAAAAAAAAAGTCGCTAAGAAGCACGCTCGTCAGATCGCGCATCAAAAAAGAAAGCCGTGGAGTCAACAGGAAAAGGGAGTTGGCCCATCCAATGCCATTATTTTCAGCCCAGGCTTGGCAAACGTGCAGAAAAAAAAAGGAGGCACAGCAAGCACAGTAACAAGAGTGCGTCTAAAAAAGTAACGAGTACGCGTGCCGTGTCACCCCACTTTTTTTTTTTTTTTTTTTTTTTTTTTTTTTTTTTTTTTGCGCCATCATGCATGAATTTTCCTCTTTGAGTCGAATCCGGGCCAGGCAAGGCATGAAACACGTTGCAGAGAGGGGTTTCAAATTCTGGATTGTGGTGAGGGCTGAGGGCAAAGCACATATTGGCGGGCATGTTGGCATCGCTTTGCCGGGATTCGGCTGCATTTGCCCTTGATCCCATGAGAAAAACGACGCGTCTTGCAAGAAGAAAAAAAAGGACTAACCCCGAATGTACGGGGTGCACTGATAGAGTTGACTCTTGCCACGGACCCTTTTTCCATTGAACCTTAAATTGGCCGTGAGATAAAAAGGAAAAAGCAGCCTAAAAGATGCATTTTCGTTGTTTTTTTTTTTTTTTTTGATTGTCCTTTTCTTCTGCTTTGACGCTTCCCCTCACACACAACCCCCTCTTTTTTTTTTTTTTTAAAATCTTTCCCACCCCTTTCTTGCATCATGACACCTTCGTTTGGTAAGGTTCTGCGCAAAGAGTTCTTTCTCAAGGATGGCTATGTGCCTTTGAATCACGGGTCATATGGCACATACCCCAAAATACTGCGTGACCGGCACCATCACTACCAGGCACAGGCCGAGGAGAACCCGGATCGCTTTTATCGGCGTGAAATGTTCCCTCTGCTGGATGCGAACCGCGCAGCACTCGGCAAACTCATGCATTGCGATGCAAATGATCTCGTCTTTGTCACCAACGCGACGTCTGGCGTCAATTCCACGGTGCGCAGCCTCATGACCACGCCCGGCGACCAATTGATCTGCGTAGGATAAGAAAAAGATGGAAAAAAGATAAAAAAAACGCGAAAAAAAAGACCGCCGGGCTGAAGCCCGCGCTTATTTTTTTTTTGTTTTTCAGTTCAGCACGGCGTACAATGCGGTGGCCAGCACGCTGGACTATGTGCGCGACACGTACAAGATCAATGTGATCACGGTGCAGCTTGATTACCCACTTTCGGACGATGATGTGCTTTCCAAATTGTCGGCTGCGATCCAAGAGGCCGATGGGCCGATCAAGCTGTGTGTGATGGACGCCATCACGTCGGTGCCTGGCGTGCGCTTCCCCTATGAGCGTGCGTGTGCGCTGCTGCGCGAATACGGGATCTTGTCTCTGGTGGACGCCGCGCACGCCGTGGGGCAAATCCCCATCGACCTGAGCGCATCCGACCCGGACTTTTTCGTGACCAATTGCCACAAGTGGCTGTATACGCCGCGCGGATGCGCCGTCTTGTACGTGCGCAAGCAAATCCAATACATGATCCACCCGGCGCTTATCAATGCCTCGTACAAGCACCACAACGGGCCCAATGAGAATGTCTCCTCTTTCCAAGATGAGTACAACTGGCCGGGCACATGTGACTTTAGCTCGTTCCTCTGCGTCGGCGACTGTATGACTCAAAAAAAGGAGGGGGGGCAAGAAAAACGAAAATTCGGGTGCACGGAGCCTTAACCTCCTTTTTTTTTCCATTTCTCGATCATAGCCCTGGCTTTTATCGAGTCCCTGGGCGGGCTGGACGCGATTCAGGCGTATTGTCATCGTCTTGCCGTGGAGGGCGGGCAATTGGTGGCGGAAATCCTCGGAACAGAGGTTCTTGAGAATGAAGAGAAATCGCTGACGATGAATATGGCCAACGTGCGCCTGCCAATTGCCAAATCGCACCCTCGGTTCTCGGATGTTAAATTAACCGACGTTTTGATTGACAAGATGCTTTATGACGAGGACTGCATGGGCTCGCCGTATTTCCACAATGGCCAGTGGTTCGTCCGCCTTAGCGCGCAGGTATACACGGACCTGGATGATTTCAAGGCCATTGGTCACGCGCTCAAGCGCGTGTGCGAGTCACTCTGAGAGCCAAGAAAGCAATAAATCGCGCGCAAAAAAAGAAAAAAAAAGTGGAAAGGATGGCAGAGACTTTAATACAAATGAGAGAGAGGGGGGGGTGATGAGATTCTATCGAGAAGATTTCTATGTTGATCTATGATGATCTATGGGAAGCAATTGGACAATTGGGCGGCTCTATTTCGGTGTGGGTGGCAATGGGAAGAGGCGAGGCGCGTATCTTGACCATCCCCATGCGTGGACCTTGCGAACAAAGGCCGGGGTGATGGCGGTGGTGATGGCGAGGCGCACAGGCAGAAGCAATGTCTTGTGGATGCCGTATGAGAGCAAAAACACGGACAAAAGCGACGATTTGCTGCTGAGATCGACTGTTTGCTGCTCGTTTTCGGTTTCCTTTGGCTTGACCTCCCAGCCGAGTTTCTCCTTGACTTGATCGAGCTTGTCTACCAAGCCTTGCTCGAGGCGCTGCACCTTGTCGGCGCCGAGCAGCTGAATTGCACCAAAAGTGACGCCCAAGTCGACGGCGCCAATACCCAGATAGACAATGACGCCCGCAGGGCCATATTTCTTAGCCAGCTGCTTGAGCTTGCCGTCTTGCGACGCCGCCTTGGCCGGTGTGCTGCTACTGCTGCCCGTGGTCGCCGGTGTCGTGGTATCAGGGCGCGACGAATAGGGCCGTTGGCCAGGTTTTAATAGTGAGCGACGAAACACCGCTTGTGAGAGGCGCAACAGAGGCTGTGACATGGTAAGGGAGAGACGGGGTGTATGGACAGGGAAACAAAAGAAAGAAAAAAGAAAAGGAAAAAAGCCAGGGCAGCAAAGCTTTTGTGGAATCGCAACGAAGGGGCGGGCCCAAAAAGGCAACTCCGCTGTCAGCAACCGGAAAAGTCACAAAACGGTCGAGTGAGCCGGAAAAGTCAAAGGGTCGAGTTGGCGGGCGAGGAACAAAAAAAAAAAAAAAAAAGCGACCTCCTTCCTCTTTTCTCCAATTTTGCCCTTTCTCCCTCTCTTGCTCACTTTTTCAAATGTCTTCTAATCGTGAGTTGCCTCCCAAAGAAACAACCACGTTTCGCAACGTCCTGGTAAGCGACTGTTTTCCTTTTTCGCGCCCGATCGCCCGCGTCTCACCTTGTTTTTTGGCGTTTTTAGAAAAATTATGAGCTTCGTCAGTACAAAAAGGGGCTCAAGCTCGCCGACTCCATTCTCAAAAAGTACCCTGACCACGGTGGTAAGCCGGACAAGCGTGTATGCGACCGCTTCAAAGCGAGACGCTGACGCGTGCCTTCATTTTTCGTAGAAACACTTGCCATGAAGGGTATCTTCCTCAACAACCTGGACAAAAAACAGGAAGGCTACGACTACGTCAAGCGTGGCGTGCGCAATGACTTGACGTCGCATATCTGTAAGTCAAAAGAATGGGCAATTGGGCGGGGCATTGACACTTTTTTTTTGCAAGGCTGGCACGTGTATGGGTTGATGCATCGCGCCGACAAGAACTATGCCGAGGCTGCCAAGTGCTACACGCAAGCACTAAAGTACAACAAGAATGACGTCAACATTATGCGCGACTTTGCCATTCTTCAAACGCAGCTGCGTCAATACGATGGCGTCGTGGTATGTTTAAAATCGCCATTGGATGGCGTGAGACGTGTTTGAGAGAGAATGAAAAAAAAGCGACGCGTGTTCACTCACGATGGTTTTTTTTTCACTTGTTTTACTAGGAAGCGCGCTCTCAATTGCTGCAGCACCGTCCCACGCATCCACCCTATTGGATTGGTCTCGCTGTCGCGTACCAGATGGCCGGCAAGCCTGACAAGGCGTTGACCGTGCTAAAGTCGCATGAGGAAGCCATGAAGGTAAAAAAAAAAAAAAAAAAAAGAAAAAGGGCACGACGCGACGCGACGCGTGAAAAACACGTCTAAATGTCAATTTTTGGTTATTTATGATAGGACACGCCGACGAACTATGAGCAATCGGAGCTGCGACTGTACCACAACATGCTGATTGAGGAAGCGGGCGACTACCAGGCTGCGCTGGATCACCTTGCGACCATTGAGGCCAAGGTCACGGACAAGCGCTCGGTCAAGGAGAAACGCGCGCTTTTCCTTGCCAAGCTCGGCAAAGAGGCCGAATCCGAGGCTGTGTACCGCCTGCTCATCAGCGAAAATCCCTATGACAGCCGCTACATCAAGCAATTGCTCGCTCTCAAGGGCTTTGATCAAGGTAAAAAAGAGAAAAAAAGGAAAAAAGCGCGCCATGGGCTCATTTTTTTTTTTCATTTTTTAGACGCCAAGCGATCGGAGGCGAACCAGCTGCTGGCGGACCTGTTTTCGCAATACCCTCGGTCCAAGGCGATCCAAGATTTGTCGCTGCAATATGCGCAGGACGAGTCGTTCAAGGTCAAGGTGGTTGCCAACATCCAAAACGCGCTGCGCCGCGGCGTGCCGTCGTTGTTCAACAGCCTCAAGATGTTTTATGGCGATGCCAAAAAGCAGGCGGTCATTGCCGAGCTGATGGACAGCTACGCGACCACTTTGGAAAAGGAAGGCGCGTTCGAGCCTAATGCCGCCAAGGAGCCGCCCACCGCGCTGCTCTGGTGCTGGTATTATTTGGCTCAACACTTTGACTACCTCAAGGATCACGAAAAGGCCCTGGTCATCATTGACAAGGCCATGGATCACTCGCCCACCGTCGTCGAACTCCTCATGACCAAGGGCCGCATCCTCAAGGTATGATAAAGATGGACGAACAAAACGCGCAACACGATGCACTGACCATATTTTTTTATTTAAAAAGCACATGGGCAAGGTGCAGGAAGCGTGCGACATGATGGACGAGGCGCGCCAAATGGATTTGCAAGATCGTTTCATTAATTCCAAGTGCGCAAAGTACATGTTGCGCGCCAATCGCGTCGAGGATGCGGAAAAGACGATTGCCTTGTTCACTCGCGTAAGTGCAATTTCATGGGGAAAGGGGGCAAATGGGGCAACACTCGATTTTTTAATTTTTTTTCTTACTTTTCTTTTTTTTTCTTATTTTTAGCGCGATGTTGAACCGATCCAAGACATGACGGACATGCAATGCCAGTGGTTTATGATGGAGCAAGGATATGCCTTCTTGCGTGAGAAGAACTACGGCAAGGCGCTCAAGCGCTTCCACTCGGTGATCAAATTTTACGACGACTTTTTCGAGGATCAATTTGATTTCCACGCGTACTGCCTGGGCAAGTCGACGCTGCGCGCGTACGTGGACATGTTGCGCGCTGAGGACCGCATGCGCGCGCATCCATTCTACGCAAAGGCTGCCAAGGGAGCTGTTGATGCGTATCTTGCTCTTGCCGACCAGCCCAAGCCCTCGGAGGACCAATTGGCCAATCTGTCGGCTGCCGAGAAGAAAAAGGCAAAGAGCAAGGCGCGCAAGGCCGAGAACAAGGCTGGCAAGGAGAATGTCGACCCTAATCAACATCCAGTGGAGGATGCTGCCGCTTCGACTGCCGCCAATGGCAAGGATGAGCAGCAACAGCAGCCAAAGGAGGGCAAGAAAAAGGTTGACCTCGATCCCAATGGCGACAGCTACCTCAAGACGGAGCAGCCACTCGAAGAGGCATACAAGATTGTCGCGCCCCTGTTGCTGCTCTCCCCAGACGACATCCACACCCAGACAATGGCCTTTGATATCCTTGTTCGCCAGGAAAAGTGGCTCCTTGCCCTCAAGGCCCTCAACAAGCTCGTCACCCTCGACAAGGCTCTCGCAAAGACAAAGCTCGACTACCTCAAGGAGGCTGGTAAGCATCCCTTTTTTTTTTTCTCGTTTTGCGCGAAAACATGGCTAATCCATCTTTTTTTTTTTTTTTTTTTTTTTTTTCCCCTAGTGGCCAATCCTCTGTGTCCCATCGACCCGCGCCTCAAGACCCTAATTGACGCGCAGCTCGGCCGCATTGTAGTTTAAACCCCCCCTTCCCCCTGTTTTCCCTCTTTTATTTTTTTGCCGCTTATCATGCCCATCTTCCTTTCCGAAAAAAAAAATGTTCTGTTTAGACCCCCCCTTTCGCCTCCCTCTTCGGATCCACTTCAAAAAAATCGTAGAGTAAAATATTTTATTGAAGAATCGATGGAATAGGTATGTACAACGAGAGAAAAACTCATGATTTTGTCGAGCCAAAGCCGGCAAAGCCCATCATTTTGGCCATAGCGTCCTCGTCGCCGCCCTCGGACGCCTCGGGTTCCTGTGACTTGCGCGCTTCTTCCTTTTTTTGTCGCTTGCGCTCCTTGCGCCGCGCCTTTTCGTCCTGTTCCTGCTGCTTGAGCTCATCAATGCGTGATTTGAGATCTAAAGAGATAAAAAGAAGCGGAATGAGTACGCGCAGGTTCACGCGGCACGACGCATCCATGAGCAATGGTCCTTTTAATTACCATATTCCTTTTGTTTTTCAGGTTCCTCCAACTTTTTGCGCTTGAGCGCGGCAAGGCGATCGCGCACGTCACTCATAGACGCTTTCTCGACCTTCATGGCCACGTTTAGCTTGGATTGATCTAAAATAAAGAGAGTTCAGTGTCCCATTTTTTCTTGCATTTGACCTATTTTCTTACGCTTTCTTGAATTTTGATGGTCCAAAAAGCCCTTGCTGTCCTTGTAAACCGAGTCGCAAAGCTCGCAATAAAAGCCCGGCTGGCTGCGTCGCTCGCCAGTGTCCTTGACAATTTCGATCTTGCCGATCTTGTCGTCGAGGTTCAATCTTTGTTCGCGGTGTTTCAGCAGTGACTTTGGTGCCTCGGGCTCATTTTTGTCCTTTAGCGGCTGCAACCCTCGCTTTTTGCGGTCGGCATTGATTGCCTCGAAGCGCTCGCGCTCCTCTCGTTGTCGAGCTCGCTCCAGGTATTCGTCACGGTCCCATTTTCGTCGAAAATCGGTGTCTTTCTATAATAAAAGAGAGAAATGAGCATCCAATGGCTAATTTCATTGAGCAAATGAGGTGTGCTTACCGCCTTGTTGTCGCCGTAGGCTGATCCCATCGTCGCAAGGTGAACAAAAAGCAAAGAAAAAAGCAGAAAGCGAAAGAAAAGAGCGCCAAAAGGGTCTGTCGCAGCTTTATAGATGTGGATCCATAAAAGGCAGTCGGATCTCTTGATTTAAAAAAGTCCGCCCTGATCGTCCCCCTTTTCTTTTTTCTCTTTTTTCTCTCTTTTCCACCTTTTTTTTTTTTCCTTTTCTCACTTTTTTTTTCAAGCAAATGACTATGGTGGCGGACTCTTATTTGGTGCTGTGGGCCTCTCAGACAGGCAATGCCGAGTGGATCGCCAAGAATATTCACACGGAAGCCAAGAAGCGTGGCTACAAGGGCGAGTGCCACCTCATGAACGAGTATGAAAAGGTAAACCTTGGAAGCTGCAGAGCTGTCAAATAGAAAAAAGAAGCCTTTGGCTCACATTTTCCTTGGTGTAGAGCGACATTGCGACGGCCGGCGTGGTGATTTTTGTGGCGTCCAACACGGGCGATGGCGATCCTCCCGACAATGCGCTGAAATTCTGGCGCTTTTTGCGCCGCAACAAGGAAAAGGACTATTTTGCTGGGCGCCAGATCACTTGTCTCGGCCTGGGCGACACCAATTACAGCAATTTCAACAACACTGTCAAGCGCATTGAGAAGAAATGCAAGGAGCTTGGTGCCACCGTCTTTTACGAAAAGGGTCTGGCCGACGATGCGGAAGGGTAACCGTGGAAAAAAAAAAGAAATTGTTAAAAAAAGGTGCAACATGACTCACTTTTTTTTCTAAATGCATCAGGCTTGAAAATGTGGTGGATCCGTGGATTGAGCACCTGTGGACGGCATTGCCCAAGGTGCTTGTGTCTCAGGGCCCCGTGGAGTCGGAGACGGCAGTGGACAAGTTGGCGGATCTGTTGGACAAGACCTCTATGGCGAGCCACCCGAGCCACGCGGCAGCTGCTGCTGAGCAAAATGGCAAGGAGAGTGTGGCCAAGCCCGAGCCGTATTCGTTCAAGGGCCGAAAGACGGATTTGCCGTCGGTTGTCGAGCAATACACGCATTTGCCCAACACATTGGTGGCGCAGCACACTTTTCCCGAGCCTGCGTCGCCCGCGGCGCTTGTGCTTGACTATTCGGGCCTCACCGCGGGTATCAAGCTCACTGGCATCCCAAAGGCATCTGCCGCCAACATCCAATGGGCCTCGCTCGCAAAATCCATCAACAATGGCTCCAAAAATGACACCATTGTCCCTGATTTTGTCTCTACTCCAACCCCCATTGTCTATGCCCCCGTCGCCAATGTGCGCTGCCTGACTTCCAAGGACGCGCTCAAGCGCAGCTTGCTCATCGAATTGACCGTCGACAACGATTTGGCCTTTGAACCCGGCGATGCCTTTGGTGTCATTGCCCCCAATGACGAAAAGCTCGTCCACGCGCTCATCCTGCGTCTCACGGCCAACGCCTCGGACGCCTACACCATGCTGCATCAAATCAAGGGCGAAGGTATGGAAGAAAGGAAGAAAAAACGAAAAAAAAGAGAGAAAGAGGACTCAATGCCTTTTTTTTTATTTTTAATGGGGATTAGATTTGCCGACACACTTGCAAAAGGCTTCGTCGGTGACGCTTGCTGACATTTTGCGTTATGGTGTTGACTTGACGGTTGCGCCGCGCAAGGCGCTGCTGCGGATGCTTGCCGACCACGCGTCGGACATGGAAGAAAAGACGCGTTTGATGTACTTGTGCAGCAAGCAGGGCCTTGCGCAATTCAATGCGCTGCGCGACCAGTCGCCGACGCTGCTGGACATCCTTTCTGCCTTCCCCTCGTGTACGCCGCCCGTTTCGCGCCTGCTGGACCTGCTGCCGGCGCATCAGCCTCGCTACTACTCGGTGGCCAACTCGCCCATCAGCCATCCGGGCCGCGTCCGCTTCGTTTTCAACATTGTCGAATACACGTCCACCACGGGCGTTGCGCGCCAGGGCGTCGCGACCCCCTGGCTTGACAAGATCACGGGCCTCGTGGCCGCCAAGGGAGAGCAAAAGAATGGATCGACGCAAGTCGCGCTTGGCGATGTGCGTGTGCCATTGTTTGTGCGTCCGAGCAATCCATTTGTGCTGCCTGTCGACACCAAGCGGCCTCTGATCATGATCGGGCCCGGCACAGGCATTGCACCCATGCTCGGGTTCGTCCAGCATCGCCAGGCACAGCGCAATCTGCGCCAAAAGATGGGCGGCCTTGGCCAGCATCCTGCCAGCGACATTGCAAAGGACTTTGGCGCCATCCACGTCTACGATGGCTGCCGCCACCGCGCAAAGGACTATCTGTTTGAGGATGAATTCAAGCAATTGGTCGACGATGGCACTGTCACGCGTCTGCGTGTCGCCGTCAGCCGCGAGGACCCCGACAACAAGGCCTATGTCCAGGATCTCATGCGCGAGGACATCCAGCTCCTCACTGACCTCGTCCTCAACCAGGACGCCGCCATCTACGTCTGCGGCTCCTTTGCCATGGCAAACGACGTCAACAAGGTCTTTGCAGACATCCTCATGCAAAGCAACCCGGTCATCGACGTCGCAAAGGCAAACACCCAACTCATGGACTGGATGGCAAATGGCAAATACCTTCGTGATCTGGTAAGAAACGCGACACTTTTTAAAAAAAATCACTCACTCGTTTTTTTTTCCATTTTCCTTTCTACAGTGGGCTTAGATGACTCTCATAGATGGCCACACATGACACCTTTTGTAGATATTTTAGACCTTATATTAAACGCATCTCTCAGACGACTTCTTTATTCGTTTTTGGGCTTGGATAAGAGCTTGGGGACTACAAGTACATCTAAAAAACGAGAAAAATGGCGAATTGAGCGTGATTTGATTTTTTTTTTTGTTTTTTTTTGTTTTTACCCGCGAGATAGACCAATGTGCATCCTGTGGTGCATGCCATGAGGAAGCCCAGGCGGCCTGCAGTGGACAAATCGGCAAAAAGCGGGTATGCCCAATACTCGTTGCGCTGATGCGTGTAGCCGGACCACGCACAATACGCGGCCGCCAGCGCATACATGGCGGCAATGCTGGCCAATTGCACATGCGTGCTTGCCGCGCCACGGCGGAAGAGCACGAGATCAATGTGCAGCAGCACCGACGGCCACAGATGCAACGCGAGATCAATGGCCATTGGGATGTAAAAAGGGCTATCCCGCGCAGGCACGAGGTGCGGCTTGCTCAGCACCATCCACCAATAGAAGCAACTCAGCCCCGTTTCCATCTGCGCCGCGTGTCAAATCAAAAAAAAAAAAAAAAAAAAAAAAAAAAAAGAGGGTCGAGGGGATTCAGTCGGGGAATCGCGCTTTTTTTTCGCATGTCTTACAGCCGTCGCGACATTGATGAGCGTCGTGCAGGGCAAACCAATCAGCTTGAGGCCAAAGGACGCCATGGTCAGTGTCAGGAGCCACATGGTCACAAACTGCAACACGAGGAGAAAAAAAAAAGGCATTGGTGAGCTGTGGGCGGTTGTCACGCCATCCATTCTTACCTGGTATTGGCCGCCAAAGCCAATGTCCATAGAAATGGTCTGATGGATGCCAACATAGCCGTAGATACACACACCGAGTGCGAAAAGAGCAAATGCGTGCTCCATGATTCGCGTGGAAGCCATTTTGACAGAATTTACGACGGAAAAAAAAAAAAAGGCGGCAGCAGTATTCATTCGGCAGCCCTTTATGTAGGCACTGTACTCCGATGGCCTGCCGCAGCAAGCAAACAAAAAATGTGGCTCATTTGGCGCTTGTTTCACTTTTAGACAGCGTGCGACCGGTTTGGGTTAGTCTTGAGGGCTCTTTTGGATCCTACGTAGTTTGGCCCTGATTTTGTGAAAAATGCATTTTATCAAGACTGAGTGATCCGATTTCTGAGAAAACTTGACATTGTCGGATTTTCGAGTCGAGTACCCACTGATCTAAATTTGGCGCCATATGATCGGCGTCATCGAGAGAAATGCGTAAAATATTGTTTTGCGCTGGGATTTCACTACCAAACACGAAATCTCGAACTTTTCTCGCGACTGAGTGATCTGATTCGCGAAAAAACTTGACAACGCTGGAGAATTGAGTTTGCCATCAACTAGTCCAAATTTGGGGCCAGATGAGCGAGTTTCTGAGAAAGCGCCAGTTAATAGGCGTAATGGGGGTATAATCACCAGCATTTGGTGTCGTACCGCGGCAACGGCTGAGCGCCCCGACACGCGAGACACCTCAAATGAATCGGCGGGCAAACGCGGTAAAAGCGCTTGTGGTTTTGGGACATGGCGTCGTGTTCTCGGCCGGTTAGCCTTCACGGGGTTTATTTGGCCCTGAATCATGCAAATGCATTTTCTCAGGACTGAGCAATCCGATCTCTGAAAAACCTTGACATCGTTGGTGTTTGGTGTTCCGCATTATCTAGCTCAAATATTGGACCCGATGAACAAGATCTGGAGGACGCGCAAAGCAAAAGAGCGGTAAGGTTTTGTCCATGTTGGTGGTGTGGGTAACAAAAGCTCGGCAAATCGACGTGCGAGTCATCTCAGATGAATGTTTGATCAAAGGCGGTGAAGACGCTTGTGTTTTGGAGTGATGTCGTCGAGATCTCGGCGAGTTAGCCATCCGGGGTCGCTTTTACCCTGATTTTGTGCACATTGTGTCCTTTTCAATGCCACAACCAGCTGGACACGCTGAGAATGCTTAGTGCATCTGTTTGTCGAATGTTATGTATTAAAAATGGGGATAAAAATTCAAGTGCAAAATGGGGAGCATCACGAATAGCGTATTTTCTTGTGTTTTCGTTGTTTAGTATGATCATAGCGACAAGAAAAAAGGGTCTTTTAAACAACTATCATACCATAGGGTTTCTCGCACCGACTGAGTCCAGCCCTGGGGCTAGATGATCACTGCATGGCACACAATGGCAGCATTTTCTAAAAAGCAAGAAGCTATTGTATGAAGATTGCTTGATTGAATTTTATTTTTTTCTCAACTTGAACTGAATTGCGCTATTTACAAGTTATGCGTTGAAGTAGGGGAGATCAAGATGGGTGCTGAGGTAGGGGAAGTGGAAAGGGGGGAAAAGAAGAAATTGAAAGAAATTGGCGTCATGATGCAATGAGAACAAATGCAATGAAAAAGGGCGGGTCTTAATAGGTTGCGTGGTGCTCTGAGAAGGTGGAGGAGCCGGTGGAGGAAGACGCGTGGTCTGTGTTTGACGATGGGATGGCGGTGTATTTTGTGATGATCTTTTTTAGCAGATAAGGAAGCGACCGCCAATCAAAGACCTTGACGTCCTTTTCAATATTGCGTGGCTTTGGATTTGGGAAGCCCATGATGAGTTTGAAGAACTCGGCCGTGTTTGCGCGCGACTTGCTGACGGTGATGGGGCGGAAACCCTCGAGATTGCGGCGCACGCGGTTCTTTTCCTCGACATTGAAGCGCGTGTCCAAGAGATTCTCGAGCAGATGGATGCAATCGACGGACGTGATGTAGTAATCGCCGCGCTCGTGCCAATAAATGCAAGAAACAACGGTGGTGGGCGGCTGTGACGGCATGGATGGCGTGTAAAATGACACTTGCGATGACGATGACGCCATTGATGGCATAGGGGCCGACACGGACGCGGACGCGCACGTGGTAGCGGAGACGTCGGACGCGTCCATGGGAAGCGTATTTTGTTGATTTTCGTTGTCGTATTGTTGAGGATACGCTTGGGCGGGCTGCTGGTGTTGATTTTGATGATTTTGATGATTTTCGCGGTGTTGGTCGTCCATCATGGAAAGAGAAGATTGAGGCTGAGAGGCATTGGTGGCATTTGCGACTTGTGTGATGCCTGTCATTGGGGGCAATTCATGGGCGGCCATGTTTGGAAGGATAGTCTGGATGGTACAATGAATGTCATGGCCTTGTATCCTGCGCTGGAAGCGGACGAGGCGGCGGCAATCGCGGCGCTCTTCGGGCTGCCAATGATGCATGACGGCATTGACGTCGTCGTCGTCCAAATGCAATTGCACGCGGCAATCCATCCCCGGGTACGGGTGGTAATCCTTGAAAGCGACGGCAGGCACGTGCGTCGTGGCGCCGCCCTTGTCTGCCGTGGCGTACACGTGTGTGCGCGAGTGTGGGCCCGTTCGCAGCTTGCCACCGGTTGCTTGCGATGACCGCCGACGCGTCTGAGTGGCATTGCTGCCGCCACGCGTCTTGCCGGAATCGCCAATGCTCAAGGGTGGCATCATCGACGCGTCCACCCCTTCCGCCATGGGTCCCGTTGTCATGGGCGCAAGCGGGACCATCGACCCTTGCAGAGAATTGGTCAATTGGGTGGGATTCGGCAGCAAAGGCGCAAAAGACATGCCTGAAAAATTGCAAAAAAAAAAAAAGAAAAGAAAAAAGAAAAAAACAAGTGAGAAAAAGCTAGGGACTTTTTTTTTTATGCCATTACGATCTTGATAGGCGGATGGCCATGTCTGTGGTATGGCGGCATAGTCACGCACCGGGTAGATGGGTGCGGTGGGATCATACATGGTGGTCATTTCGGCATCGTGTGCAAATGGATGGAGATCTTGGGGCTCCATGGGCTGATGATGCGACACATAAGGTGCAGACGTGATGACGGTGCCGGTCGACGCGTTTGGATCGACGTAATGTTGTTGCTGTTGCTGCGACAGCGGCTCTTTTGGCAGAATTGGTGCTGTTGGCGAGGGTTGAGGCGGTGACGCGAGCGACAAGTCCATTTCAAAGGTGAATGTGGTGATGTAGGCGGTGTTGTGGACGGCATTGGACTTGTCGAGCAGGCACAAGTACAAGGGTACGTGCAGCGACATGGCCTGCGATTCTTGCAGCGTCGGGATGGTGGCCACCATGGTCAGCACATTGCCATTGATCATCGTGCGCGTGTCCACCATGAGCGAATTGAACGCAAGCTTCACCGCATACCCGGCATCCATGTTAATGTCGGACACTGTCACGCGGATGACGGAACCGGGCCGCCCTTTGGCAGGCTCGATTTTTTCTAAACGAGGATGCATCGATACATTGCTGCTGCTGCTGCTGCTGCTGCCATGGCCACCAGACATGGCACCCGAGGGCGGTGGCGTCGTGTTGCTAGGCGTTTGCCACTTGATAAAGGTCGTCGTGCCTTCTATGCGACAAAAAAAAAAAAAAAGGAGGGGGGAGACCACATCAGCAAAATGAACACGAATGGTTTCCAATGACGTACCAGGATCGCTTGGCGTGGGTGGTTGCAAACCTGTTTCTGCCAAAAAGTGATGAATAAAAAAAGATGAAAAAAGAAAGAAAAAAATGATCAGTGGGTTGCCACACTAGAAGAAACCGGTTGCTTTGTGCCATGAGCAGGGGGAGGAGAGGGAGGGGGGCGAGACGACAGCCCGCCGATTGACACGGTGGGTCACACACACCAAGTAGCGTGTCAGCGCCGACGGCACGGTCCCTGTTTCTCCCAGTAAGGAAAGCGAGGCCGCCAATTTACTTACCTTGCATATATCCTTGGTCCGTTTTCACTTTCATGACAAGATAAAGAAAGCAAGAAAGAAGGATTGATAACAGGGGGAAAGAGAAAGAAAAAGAAGAAAAAAAAAAAAAGTAAAAAAAGACGGGAGCCGTCTCTTTTTTTTTCAAGCGCCCCCCCCCCACTCCATTGTATTATGCTCAATTGGGATGCAGCGAACAGTGGCCGTGCACTTGCGAGCCTCGCTCTTTGGGTTACACGAGCTTCTTGGGTATTTTCTGTCTTTTTGAACCATGCAATTGCCTTTTTTTTTTTTTTTTTGTCCTTCCCCCTCCCATTTATGATCAGATCATGGTGGAACGTCCCGTTGGCATAGGTTACCTAGCAGCAAGTATCTCCTTTTTTTTTTAGTTGATGGAATCATAAGGCAAGGCGGGCGGGGAGCGCAAGGTCGCCCCCGGTCACGAAGGATTCTTTTTTTTTTTTTGACTAGTTGCGTCATGTGGTCATCATCAAGTAGCAAACCCAGCGCCAAACAAAAAGCTGAAAAAACGTGCGCATGGCATGAACCAACCCAAATCCTCGGTGTAACGTGACAAATGCTAGAATAAACTGGGATATGGCCAAGCAGGGTCCTTTTTTACTTTTTTTTTCTTTTAGACGACAGCAAATCCTGTCAAAAACATGGGGGGTTCGGCGTGGCAATGACCATGTGCGCAATGACAAGGGACAAGAAGGTAAGGAAAAAAAAAAAGGCAGGGGACGTCATTGGACGCGTCGATTCTCAAGGTGCAGCTTTTGCACGGCTTTGCATGAGATGGCAACAAGCCCGCCGCACGGTG
The DNA here is from genome assembly GCA_025201375.1 of Gongronella butleri. Lineage (NCBI taxonomy): Eukaryota > Fungi > Mucoromycota > Mucoromycetes > Mucorales > Cunninghamellaceae > Gongronella > Gongronella butleri. The sequence goes on from JAIWZP010000064.1 coordinate 37,337, forward strand.
GGTCCCGGCCAAAAGGCTGCCGCACCGCATTCTTGTGCAAACGATGCAATTCCAAGGGCACCTCCCAGTACATTTGTGTCGGCGGCTTGGGACTGGTGGGATAAACCTCGTACTTTTTGCAAAAAAAAAAAAAAACATCGAAGAAACCCGACGCGACGCGCAATGAGTACATCTCGCATTTTTTTTTTGTTTCCTTCATACCTTGATGGCATGGATGTTATTTTGCGTATGATTAAAATGGTTATCGTCTTTGTAGCTGACAAAGGTGGCGTGGTGGCTAAAATAATACCAATTGCACGTTTGAGGATATTCGATTACAAAGGTCTTTGTGGGACGACTCTCGTCGATCTCAAAATCTCTAAGTCTGGCGATGGTGAGGCTATCGAGGCGGAGAGAGGAGAGATTGAGTGTTAAAATGGGCTGTACCCATCTTTTGCTCTTGTTCGACTCGTTAACATCCTCATTTTCGTGGTAGCAATCAAGGATGGTGAGCTCCTTGAGGGCGCTGCAACGCTCGGCAAGGGCCGCCATTTGCAAGTCTCCGATCTTGACGCGTCGCAAGCTCAATTGCCTAAGAGGATGCGATTTTTTGAAAGGCAGAGATACCGATTGGTACTCCCACTCCATGAGGCTGCCATTGATGAAGCACAGCGTCTGGAGCTGCGGACAGCGATCAAGCAGCATATCCATGTTGTAAAGTGTTTTGTGGTCGCCGAGGCCAGTGATGTTGCTTTCCAGCGAGAGCGACACGAGATGCACGGGCAAATCCGCGTATGGAAAGGCATGCGGACGTGGAAAAAGGTTGATCATCGCCGCCATAAAGATGTCCGGGACGACATCTCTGCCTGGCAACGGCGTGCTCGGCATCGCAATGGACAAGTCGAGGTGGCGTACATACTTGGCCGCCCCGAGCATGATCGAAGAGTCCGACAGCCCAACGTGCACGACATTTGACCTGTCCAAAAGGCGCTCGTGGAGAATCGCCTCGTGAATCACCAAGCGCTCTAGAGTGATGGCCGACAATTGAGGCGACATGTCGAGCAGGCGGCGCTGGATGGCGATTTCGAGATTCATGTGAGGGGAGGCTTTGTTGGGGCGCCAATGGAATGCTCGGAGACACGGGTAGCTGCTCGCAATATATTCAAACCACACGTCTTGAGGAGCTTGCCAATCATCTTCATTTGCCGCAACAAGTTCCACCTTTGTGAATTCCAGCGTCTCCATGCATCGATATTGTGTGCGAAATGGCGGCAAAGAGAGCGTATCGTCATTGTCAGGCATTTTCAATGTAAAATCGATGAGTGCCAAATGACGCAAAGCAGGCGCCACGGCATGGATGCGCCGAAATCGATCGAGCGCTATGTGGCTAGACCCACTGAGTGTGAGGTGCTCAAGTGCCGGAGCATTGCTGATGCATTGGAGCACGTGGTCGAATTTTTCACACGACTCGACAAAGTAGACGGTCAATTGAGTCAATTGAGGCATGGGCGTCAGTATTGTCGTCCGGGGTGCTAGGTGTAGCGCGTAAATGTGCGCCACAGCGAGTCGCGGCCACGCGCACAAAGGGAAAACCCGCCTGCTTTTGTCATTTTCAGCCTCAATGTCGTCGTCTTCATCATTGTCGGTCGTGACGCGGCCATCGATGCTCAAATGAGTGAGATTTGGGCACAAATTCGCGAGTTGTGAGAGCTGCGCAACTGACGCATTGGCGTCCCATAATGCCAAGCGGCTGATGTACAAACGGCGCTTAGCCGTCTCGCTCGAAACTTGCTCATTGGCGTGCGTCATGCTGGCCATGAACCGGCTGAACATTTGCGGTCCGAAAATGGCGATATCGCGATAAAGATGAGGCGCCATTAGGTGCGCCCAGCTGCGGCTCACAAGTGCACACTCGGCCTGATCGCGCATCGCAGGAATCCATTCAAGAATTTGGAACACCAATTCTTGTGGAAGCACGTCCATTGTGTATGTTAAATGAAAAACAGGCGAAAAAAATGTGTGGAAACAAGGAAAAAAAGGGGGGAGGGCGTAAACAGACGGCGAATTGCGCCCACCAGCTGTTTCAAGGGTGCTGACGCGAACGGGAAAAAAAGGGTGAGAGCTTCCGCGCAAAAAGTCAACAAAAAAAGGGAGGCAAATCCCAGATCACATGTTACTGCAAAAAAAACACGGCCCTTTGTCAGGGTGTATGGATGAGCGTGGGTACTCTTGATGACGTTGATGCGACGCCCATTTAGCATTTTGACGCGCCAAACGAGGCAATTCCCAAAAAGGCATCCTGAAATCGTCGGATTTTGTGGTCCGACCAAGGCGGGGCTTCTTGTTTCGCCTTTCTTTTACTTTCAATTTGCACTTCCATCTCGCTCGGCTGTTTGTTGTGTGCTTTTTGTTATACTTTGTAAGTCTTGCGCGAGAACCCAAGGCGCAAAGAAATCTCGTTTCCGGCGTCTGGACGATTTTTCACACGTCTTTTTTTCGTTTTTTTTCGTAGCAAGTCTTTTTTTTCTTTTTGTGATTCGCCTCCGCACCCACTATGGACTTGGATGCTCTTCTTGCACGAGAAATTGAGGATCTGAACCGCGACAATCCGGATGATCGACGCATTGCATCTGCGGTGATCATGGAGCGGCCTGATCCCAATGCTTTTGATGGCGACACGAGTTCGTCCGAGGACGACGATGATGACTATTATGAAGGCGGCGGCGGACGACGTGGTCGATTCGGATTTCTTCGCTTTGGGCGGTCGTCGTCACCGGCGGCACGCCCGCATTACCGATCGTACGCCCCAGGCAGCGACGATTACGAGGACGATCTGGCCATTCGCGATCCCGAGCTGTTTAAAATCACGGAACGCAACCGACGCATCAGCTACGATGTGGCCGCGGACCCCAAGCTGGCGGCACGCGCCGCCGCCGCGGCACAAGCAGCAAAAACGACTGCAAATGACGACGACAAGGACGATGACGAGGAAAAATCGCGCCCTCTTGCTGCCAATGGCGCCTCTGGTGCTGCTGCCAAGCCCAGAACAACGATAACGACCGTGCACGAGGACGATGACCTGTCCAACAAGCCCAAAAAGCGCAAACCGAGGCCGTCAGACCTCACATTTTCCGAGATCCCCATCATTGACACGCAGCCCAACCGCATCCACGTGCAATTCGACTATGGCGCGTCCACAAAACACATTGCCAAGCGCTCCCGGCGGTATCTGATGGCCTGCGACTTTAGCAATTGCAGCCTGAATGCCATGGACTTTGCCATGGGCACGCTCCTCCGCAGCGGCGACGTCGTCCACGTCGCAAGTGTCATTGCCATGGATGACGACATTGACAGCATGGATGAGGATGACAAGTATAGATTATGGCAAGAGGTAAAAACGACACAAAAATGAAAAAAAAAAAAGTGTGTGCTCATGCCTTTTTTTTTTTTTTGGCAGCTGGACCGCAATTCCAAGATGCTGATTTCCAAGGTCAAGTCAATTCTCGAGCGACTGCTGCTGTACAACATCAAGATTCATACCTATTCCCTGGCTGGTCCAACGCGCGAGTCTCTCATGGGCCTGATCCAGTCTCTTTCGCTGACGATGGTCGTCTGTGGCACGAGTGGCCGACGCGCATTGAAAGGGTAAAACGCGCGTCGCAAGAAAAAAAAAAAGAAACAGTTCTAACGCGTCATCCCCCTTTTTTTTTCTTTTTTTAGCATGTTCATGGGCGGTGTGTCGACGTATCTGGTACAGAAATCGCGTGTGCCTGTCACGGTCGTGCGCCCACAAGACAAGCAGAAAAAGAAAAAGAAACGCCTTACCCCGGCGCAAAAGCTTAGTCAGAGCGTCCGCGAGGGTTATCTCAAGGTGGACGAAATGGAAACACCTGATCATCGCTCCATCAACAGCCACGACGGCTATTAACGCAAGACATCACGCGACCTCGTTTGTTTTCTCTCGTTTTTGATCCCGTCAGCCCCACCTTTTACTCTTGTACGATACCTCGAAAATAAAACTTTTAATCCCGTTTTTTGTTTTTATTTCATCCATTTCACGAAAAAATAATGGCAACAATGATCAAACTAAGCACCATCAGGAAGAGGCGCGACATGAATGCGTTTTGCTGCGATTGCATCTGAGGATCCAAAGCACCGCCACCCCCCGTGGCTGGGAAATTCTAAATAAAAAAAAAAAGCAAAGGAATATGAGAAACATGACGGCATTGACACCATGGAGAGTGGGCCATGAGCGAGCGTGTCCCCACCCTGGACAAAAAAAGTCACTTACAAAGCTAATCCCAAAAGGAAAGAAGCCGATGCCACCTGTAAACGTGACATTTCGCGAGTGGTACGCGCCGCGCATGTTTTGTCCAAAAAAGGATGTGTTGGGCCGGTTGGGATCGCGCAATGGGGGCGGTCGTTGCCCAGCAGGTCGCGTGGGTATCGATGGATCGTTCCTAAGCAGCATAAAAACAAAAAGGCGTCAGAATGCGCTCTTTTCAGACGCGTTTTTTTCCTTTTTCACTCTTTTTATTCTGCTTTACCTTGGGTCTTTTTCTTCCTTGCCGCGACCATAGATGGGTATCACCTTGTCCTTGCCACAACCGGCTTTGCACACGGGGCACGTCGGGTTGCGCGACTGCGCATTGAGCCATTGCGCAAGGCACGACCAGCTTTTATGGCGTAAAAAAAAAAAAAAAAAAAAGGAAAAAAAAAAAGAAAAAATCAATCCCACGCCATCCTCTTTTTTTTTGCACCGAGCTCATTTGGACCATGAATTGAGCCTGCAATTTACCAGAAAAGGTGTCCACACAGGGTCAGGACAGGATGCGAGGCGGTATCAAAGCTACAATCATAGAAAGAAAGAAAAGAAAAGAAAAGAAAAAGGCAAGTGAACAACATGATCAGCCATCCATGGCGCGGAGAGACAGGGTTCGGAAGGAAGCTTACCATATATTACATTCATAAAAACCTCCTTCAGAGGCATGCACTGTGTGAGCGGGTCCAGCCGTCGTGGTGGTCGGTGTTGGTGCCGTTTTGCGTTCGTCGTCCTTCGTTGCTGTCGGCGCTGGTGCCACTGCTGCTGTTGCTGTTGCTGTTGCCGCTGTCGTTGTTCTCCGTCTCAGCTCGCTGCTGTCATACGAAAATTGCTGCCGTGTTCGCTCCACAAAGAGCGGCGGCGCCGCTTCATTGTTATTTTCGCTCGTCTCGTGCACCAAAAGCGGCTGGTGGCCGTCCATCACTGTGTCAAGGTCGTCCGACACCGTGGTGCGTCGTGAGCTGCTTGCTTGCGGTGCGCCAAGTGCTGCTGCAGGAGCAGGCGTCTCCATGGATATATGAAATAGGCAAAATAGAAAATAAAATGACAAACAAAAGAGAGTAGGAAATATTTCCAAAGATGAGCAAGCAAAGAGCAAAAGTGAGAAAAGAAGTGAGAGAAACAAGGAAGGGCTTCCCAAGCTGCAATAATTTTCTGGGGGTGGACGCAGAGAAAAACGAGAGAAAAAGAAAGTTTTCCCTCACACTCACACAAAGTGCAAATGTTGCCATCAATTCCAAACCCAGCTTGCGCTTTTCCAATCTCGATCCACCTATTGTCCAAAAACTTGGCCTGTCCCTCCTCAAACTCGGGTGCCAATCCCTGTCCACACGTTTCGCTTCTGATTCTTACCCCCCTAAAAGCATATTTGTGACAACAAAGCAATTCAAAGCAATCCAATAGGAACATAAATGAAAGAGCCGATCAAAGAACCGCCCAATTGGCCCAAGCAGTGCTATCTTTTTTTTTTTTTTTTTTGTGAGACACTCGATATGGTGTGCCACGTTGTGCTTTGTTCAGGCACCACTTTTGCAAATCGAAGCGGCGCCCAGACCCGCTGTTCAATGCCTGCGGACCACCTGGCCGCTGGCCCAAACGAGCATGATCATCAAGAGCACGGCAAAGCCATCCATTGCCCCCTTTTTCGGCACTTTGCATACCGGTACCTTTTCAAGCCAGAGCATCCTCTTAAGTTCTAACCATGCATACTGTATGATACTGTAGCATTACAGGAAGCGCTCGTTATCATGGCTATGATATCATATCTTGATACTGTACGTAGTATGAAGTATGATACAGTATCAAGTGATCATTTATTTGAGATCCCAAAATTGACGGACGAAAAAATTTGTGTTTGGGCATCTCTCGTGTCTTTTTTTCTCTGCGAAAAAAACCGCGAGCGATCTGCTTTCCCTGATCATAACGATTGATCATGTAGCAATTTAGACGCGCTGCATCACCCATCTCCACTTTTTGCATGAAAATTCAGCCGCACAGGTCTCTACGTAGAAAATACACCAACGCGCCTTTTTCGCGCCTTTTTTATACTGTATTTGGCAGCTGAATTTAATGTTTGATCCAAATGTCTTCTTTTACAGTATCATATGATGGTAAACACAAAAGACAGAGAAGAAGAAGCACAAGGGCCATCATTACACTGCCTAAAGCATCGCGCCTCAATGCAGACAATGAAAATTTTCCCTGTGGGCAACGCATTTTTCAACTTTCACTGGCTTGCTGTGCCTCCAGAAATTTTTTTACAGCTTGTTTACTTGCCTGCGGATGAAAGATGCGTCAAGGGATGAACTACAGTCTGTGTGCCGGATGAGTTCGTCCGATTTTTTTTCTGACCGCGCAAATGCCAAAAACCCCAAATTCGTTTTATTTTGCCTTTTGCTCGCCACCTGTACGGCCGATTCCGCTCAAAATTGGCTGCATCGCGTTCAGCGCAAAATTTGCAACAAAAAAGTTTAAAACACCCAACAAGCGCTACTACCACTTTTGAAAAATTCAGGGGTCACTCAGGGGTCACACATTTCTAACTCAGAAAATGCCAAATTTGGGAAATTTCGAACTCCGATTGATTAATGCATCCCAAACAGGCAAATCCGACAATTTGCTGTTGGCAGAAAAAATGGCAGCGTGCCTCGAGTAAAAAAATTGCCCAAGCAAAGAGTGATGCATGATGAATGACGATCGACTGAAAAAAGTGCCTACTTTGGTCAAGATTTTTTTCACCAGTTCATGCTTGACTCTTTCCCAAAATGGAAATCTTAATTTTTATTTTTACAGTACGGTACAGTATTTTTTTTTGCATGCTTTTGTGTGTTGGCTGCTTGGTGGTGGTGGGTGGTGCAGCAAGCAACCTGCAGAAGAAATGACCGATGCAAAAGTTTCAAACCCACCAAGCTGCTGGCGTGCTGCAAGCCATCCCGTTAGATGCTTCGGCTTACTGTTTGTTATTAAAACTGCAATAAAAATCGGGGGTCGATTAGACCGTTGTTGAGCAAATCGTGATCAAAGATTTTGATGAAAAAGTGGTGGTTTGGTGGATTTTCTCTGCGAGTTTTTTTTAGCCATCCATCTGTGAAACTGGACTTGTTCGAGAGAGATTCAACGGCTGCTGCTTTCGACTACAATACTGTACAGTATGATAGGGTTGTTAATTCGAGCGAGCGAGACGAGATTCACGTTGTCTTGTCTCGTCTCGACAAAATAAATTTTGGGTCATCTTCTCAATCTCGATCGAGATTACGTACGAATTACTGTACAGTACTGTATTCTCGTGGGTCGTGGTCGAGATCGAGCGAAATCCATCATCATCGTGGTCTACAGTATGATATCATATGATACAGTACGTAGCAAAGAGTTGCTTGCTGCTGCCAACAAATGGCGTCGTCCGAGAGCGTCTCTTTTTAGCGGTGGTGCAAGTTTTGGTCGGAACGTCGGATGATGCTCAGATCGGATCACAAGGTGCGAAGGTGGCAAGAGATGATGGATCAAAATCAATACAGTACAGTACGTAAAAAAAATGACGAAGAATTATGTTTTTGACGGGAATTGGGCTGGTCAACCATCCATTTTTATTCAATTCTCCTCCAGAAAAAAAGGGGATCAATGGTAGTTGACAGTACTACCAGTACGTACTGTATAAAGACAACAAGTCTAATAAACTGGGAACTTGGTCGTCATTTTATAAGGGAGAAATGATCACCTTCGTGATTTGGCCCTGAGCGCGGATGTGTGGTCCACAGAAGCAGTGTGCGCGGGACCTTTTTGAAATTCTGAGCTCCTGAAAGTGGTGCCAGACTGCCAGTTGATGCATGGAGTCGGTGCCATATCGTAAAAACCCAGGGTTGGGCATTCTCCGTCTGGATGTGCAGATTGATGCACAAAGGCTGCAAAAAAAGCGAAAAAAAAGATTAATGCCTTGTTGTGCCTTGTGCGAGGCGCGTTGTTGGCAAAAAGGGGTGCGGGCCAGGGCGTGATCACGCTACATGCATGGATTGGCCAGCTGCAGCGGCCGGTTCATGCGGGGTGCCAATCCGACACTAGCAAAAAAAAAAAAAAAAAAAAAAAAGGACGCCCTCTGCGCCGATTCCCGCCATTGGTATCTTTTTTTTTTTCTTTTTTTTTTTTTTCACACCGTTGAGTATGTCGTCTTGGTGGTCTTATGTCACGAGCGCAAGCGCGCCTGTAAAAAAGGTAAGACGTGGGCTATCCACTGGGTGGTCGCTATGTGCTCACATCGTTTTACCCCCCTTTTTTTTTTCTTTCCACAGGAACAAGGCAGCCCCGCGCCGCCTCCCGCGGCAACACAGCCCATCAAGGCCATGAGTCAGTCGTTTCGCAAAGGCGTCCAATACAACAGTGAGTGTAACCTCTTTATCGGCCGAGCATGACTTTTATGTGTTTTTTTGCTTCTTTTTTCTAGTGAAACTGGTGATTCGTGGCGACGTGATGACCGGCAAGACAACCTTGTGCAAGTACCCCGTGCAAAAGTCACACCCCCTAGACCCCGCCGACGCGCCGTGGGCTGACGCTTTTTTTCTGCTTTTTTTCTCGTTTTATAGTCAATCGATTGCAAGGAGGCGATTACAGCGATCAATACCTGTCGACGCCACAGATCCAGGTGGCCAACATCCCATGGCACTACCAAGGTCAGTGTTGCATGAACGTGATTTGCGGCGCGACAAAGAAAGAAAGCAAAAAAGGGGGCAGTTTTTTAACGATTTTTTTTATTTCGACGCGCGTTTTTTAGATTCGAGCGACATTGTGAAGATTGAGGTGTGGGATGTGGTGGACAAGGCGCACAATCAACATGGGAAAAAGGAGGCAGGGATCAAGCTGCAGCATCACAGTGCGTCTTTGGCATCGAAAAGTGGCGGTGGTGCCGCGGGGTCGCGCACGTCAACGTCGTCGGCGCCATCTGCCAATGAGCCGCCTCTGTCGCCCACGACATCCGCCGGCACGTCACCATCAGCTGCTGCTGCGGGCCAGACCGCGTCGTCGATGGATCTCGCCCTCGACGCCTCGACCGTCAATGTGTACCGCAATGCACACTGCGCCATCTTTCTCTTTGACGTGACAAAGACCTGGACCTTTGATTACGTCGACCGAGCATTACTGGACGTTCCAGACTCCATGGCCGTTCTCGTGCTGGTACGTGTGGAGGAAGAAAAAAAAAAAGAAGAGCGTGCAAAAAAAAAAAGCAAATCACGCGTGCAGCTGCGCGCCACACTTGCAAAAAAAAAAAGCGGCGATGGGGGGAGCGCAACGAACAAGGGGTCGCGCAAAAAGACAAAAGCGACGACTCGTTGTGATGGGGGAGGGGGACCGTGCCAACGACAACTCACCTCTTTTTCGGAGTTCACAGGGCAATTTTGGCGACAAGACGTAATGCGTTCCCAACGATAGATGAAACGCGAATGGATTTGGGGGGAGAGGTGCACGAAAGGAGACGATTTTTTTTCTCATTCCTGTTTTTTTTTTATATCGATATGCTGCAGGGAGCAACGGACAGTGAGCGTTGAACAGGTTCATACCGCGTTGTACAACCACAACAAGCGACGCATTGATCAAGGAGCCATCAAGCCAAACCTTATCCGCTACGTCGACACAAGTCTGATGTCTGGGCTTGGCCTCTCGTTCATTTACGAGTACCTGGGGGTACCCTTTTTGCAGCTGATGGTAAAAAAGATTATTCCTTCTTTTATTTAAACATGGTGGATGGGATTGATGAGCGCCTTGTTCACGTGCACCCCCCAATTTGTCTCTTTTTTTTTTTTTTCCTCGCATCCACCATAGATGGAAAGCCTAAAGAAACAGCTTGAGCTCAAGGCCGTTGAAATTGTCGATTTGCTTGCTCATTTGGACAAGAGTCAAGATGTACCCGAGGCCATGCATCGTCGCCGCGGTCAAGACAATTTTGAACAGCGTAAGCATCCCCCCCAAAAAAAAATGAAAGAAAAAAAAAGTCGGGTCAATGGGACGCAAAAGGCAAGAAAAGATCATTGGCTGTCACTTGCTCATCAACTTTTAATAATTCTGTGTGCGTAGCCTCGGATCATCAATTGACGCAGCAACACCAAGAGATGAAATTGGCCTGGGACAATGATTTGCAAGCCATTGCGGCCGACTGTGAGTGGGAAATTCGCAAGAAATGGGGGGATGAAACAAACAAAAAAAAAAAAAGAAAAAGAAGAAAAAAAAGGGCAAACCAACATGACGACGTTGCCACTGACGGCCCTGGTGGGTTCCCATTGTCTCCTTTTTTTGCTTTGTTTTGTAGATCCTGCGTTTTATGATGATGAGAATATACCCCTGGATGTGAAGGAGGAGGATGAGGAAATGCCGGTGTCTGCTGCAACACCGCCACCACCGACTGCGCCTGCTCGTGCCAAGGATGCCCGGCAGAGCACGCTGGTCACGGCGGATCAGCTGCCTCCTATGGTCGATCAATTTGACACAGGCGCCTTGGCGGACGACTGGTTTGGCGACGACGAGCCGCCTCTTCAAGCATTGAGCTTGCACGACGCGACGCGCCACCATGACTCGGACGACGACGATGTGCCTGTCACGATGCTGCGCGACCAGGACGTGCCAATGGTCGAATATTACCAACAGCAGCAGCGGCAGCAGCAGCAACAGGATGACGAGAATGACGACGAAAACGACGAAAACGAGCACGATGGCCGCCAAGGCGGCGTGTCCATGGTCATGGTGGCACCTGAAGACGGTCCAAAAGGCAATGGCGACTCTGACTCTGACGACGCGGACCACATCGTGGCCACAGGGCCGGCGTTACACCAATCGCCCTTGTTTTATTCGAGCGGAGCGGCGGGTTACACGCCTTTCCCCATGACATCCGGGCTTGATCACCAAGTATGGGGCAGCACAACTGTTAGCAGTAGCCATTATGTGTCGCACATGCAAGCCAGCTACACGTCGGCCGCCGTCGTGCCCTCGGACACGGACGACGACGACGAAACACACGATCCCTTTGCCCTGGACCCCGCCACATTTGCTGGCATGGGCGCGTACGAGGAAATTGGCGCGTCCGCTGACAATCCTTGGCATGACGACGCGCCAATGGCATCGTCGCCTCCATCTGCCGCCGCCGGCGCCACCGCCAAGCAAGGCGATACACTTCATGTAAGTTTTTGCTTTTTTGCTTTTCACACGGCCCCCAATTGGGGGGAGGGGGATGAAATGAGAGAGAAAAGAACCTTCACTCTTTATGGCAACGTCGTGTGCATGGGGGAAAAAGGGTGTGTGTGTGTCGGGGGGGGGGTGGAGGGATCAAAAGACATGATGACCAGCAGATCAGCAAAGATGCGCGCAAAGACACTCAAAAAAAAGGGGAACACAAAAAAAGGAGCGATTGGACCCGGATGTGGGCTTCCCGGAATGCCCAAAAGCAACATTCATCCTGAGCCATTTGCCGGCTTGCTGACCTTTCTTCTATTTTTCGTGGGTTAGGATTCGTCGTCGCGGCGGCCGTCGCGTGACAAAAAGTCAAAAAAGTCAAAATCCAAAAAAACGAAGAAAAGAGCGTCGCCATCATGATCATTGATTGATTAAAATATACTATCGACCGTTGTTTATGATAATTTATTGTCATTTTTTTGTATGTATCTGGGAGCGGGGTTATGAGGGGGAGGGAATAGAACAAATGATATAAAAGAAGACGCCAATAAATAGAAAAAGAAAGAATTTTAAGGCAACGAAGGCCAATGGCGGGGGATAGATGGGGCTAGAGGGGAGGGGGGATGGGAAAGGCAAATCAAGCAGAAAGGGTAATTTCAAAGAAAAGCAAGGTATGGGCAAGTTGGGGGTAGTCCTGTAGAGTGGGGGAGGGGGTATGCTTTCCGAGCGTGTCGCGTGTGCATGGAGAGGGGGGAGGGGGGAAAAGAGGCGGCCGCACGGAGAGTGGGAAAGGGGGGGAATAAAGAGACATATGGATTTTTTGTGTTCTTGGGTGTTTTTTTTTCTTGGGGGGGGGTCCAACTTGCTCTAATCATCTTTGGAGGCATTGAAAAAGGGTGTTTGTGGGTGTGTGAGGTGGGGGGAGCCATAGGAGGAGTGGGGGGAGAGACAAGGCGAAAGAGAGAAAGAGAGGGGACCATCTTGCGCGTCATCGTCACAAAAAAAAAAAAAAAGAAAAAAAAAAGAGGAATAAAAGCCAAAAAAAAAAAAACGACAAAGAACAAGAACCATAGGCATCGTCATCCGTTGGAAAATAAAAAAAAAAAGTGGCATTGTGCGATGAAGGCGGCAGCTTTTTTTGCACGATTGGGGCAAAGATGATCGTCACTGTCGCCTATTGTCAGATCAACGGCGGGAATAAATTGGTTGGTGCGGGCATGCGTGCGACATCCATATCGTCGTCATCAAAGAGGACAAAGTCTTCCTGGTCTGTGTCAATGAGCATGACGGATGCTGGCGATAAATGGAGCCAATCGTCCGAGCCAGGCAGCGATTGACGCGAGACACTGGTCATTGATGTGCCTGCGGACGCGAACCCGTCGCTAAAGTGGATTGTGCTGCCAGTGGACACGGTGGACGCGGAGGTGGAAGCCGACACACTTGATGCCAAGATGAGGCTGGGCATGTCGGTATCGTCGTCGCTGCTGTGATTGGTATTTGTGACGATGGGGGTGGTGGTGATGATGGCAGCAGCAGCAGCAGGCACAGTGGAGGCAACGGTGGCGACCAATGGCGCTGGCGTCACACTGATCGTGGGAGCGCGACTCGTGCTGGCCACCGTGCTGAATAATTCGGCAGCAGGCAGCGTGGGCGCCATGGGAGGTGGCGGCGGCGGCGGTGGTGGCCGTGTGGGCTCTTGCGGGCTCATGTCGGGCTTGTGCTCGGGAGGCGAGGGCAATGAATGCCCCTTGTCTGCAACCACTCTTCGCCTCGGAGACGTTGGTCGTTCGCTGGTCATAGTGGCAACAAACCAAACAATATAAAAATCAAAGGGGCAGGCCCGCTAGGCGGTGGTCGTGGGGGGAAAAGAATGGTCAATGTGTGGGGGGAAAGAACGACAAACACGGCTAAAACCAAAATAAAATCCAACAATTGCAAAAAGCGAAACGAGAGGGTGCAAAATGCAAAAAATAAAAAAAAAGTGGAGAAACCAACGAAAAGAAGAAAGAAGAAAAAAAAAAGTGGATGAGCCTCGTCCACGTTTGCCTCCCCTTTTTAAGGTTGAGAAAGCCAGAGCCTTGTTTCTTTTTCGCTTTGCCGCAGCTCAAGTTTGTATGGCTGGAGTTGGGTGTGGAAAAAAAAAGGGGGGCCAACGCATCGTCGCTGAATCTGAAAACATTCAAAGTCAGACGTGTTGCCCCGGATGGCCATAATCATCCATTTCCCTGGAGTGGGAGACCCAATCAGCAGCCATTCTTTTGTGCGCATTGTTTGGCTTTTTCAATTGGTTTGGATCACCTTCGACGCCCATGGTCCGCGCAAAAACAGAGTTGTCATCTGGGCAATTTTGTGCATTTGCGCATTTGCCATGGCGTCCAAGTCCTTGATTACTGCTTTTGGGAGGAAAAATAAACGATGCACGCTTTGCCCATCTCCTTTTTCTTTGTTTGGTCGCGCCAACAGCCATTTCTTTTTCTTTCTTTTTCATTTTTCTGAAAAAAAAAACCAACAAAAATCACTTTTTGACACGCCCAGGTCCACTCTCTCTTTTTTTTCCCTGGCTAGCCACGATGATTCCAAACGCAACCGAGTCCACTTGCGTCAGGTAAAACGCGTCCACGTTCCCAAAAAGATGAAATTTAGCATCTTCCAGAAAAAAAGGGCTCATCTCCTGTTGCGCGCGCGGGAAATTAGGGTGGCCGTCCGAGTGCGGCCCATGTCACCTGGCGAACAAAGGCAGCAACAACACATGGGCAACGATTACATTGATTTTGTGCCCGGGACAGAGCAGATTGTGCTTGGCAAAAAGCATTCTTTCACGTTTGACCACGTCTTTGCGCCCAATGCTGATCAAACGGCCGTCTACACAACAAGCGTGTTGCCACTAGTGCATCAGTTCCTGGAGGGGTAAGGAAAAAAAAAAGTCATAAAAAACATTCCCTTTTTTGGGCAATCTCATTCCGCCGCCGCCCAAAAACTCACGTTCCATGCGCGCGTTTCAACGTTGCCTCCTTTTTTATTTTTATTTTTATTTTCACTCTTTTTGCCTCCCCCCGTCCTCCTTGTTGCCCTCTCCGTTTTTTTTTTTTTTTTTTTTTTTTTTTTTTTTTTTTTTTTTTTGATCCTTTGTCCACCGTCTCCCTCGTTATGTAGCTACAATGCCACGGTCTTTGCATATGGGTAGGGGTCCAACTTTAGGATGAAAAAAAAGAACCCCAATGGGACGATTTGCGGACCCTGTGTCTTGGCATGGTTGACGCGTGACCATGTAAAAAGCTGATGATCTCTCCCCCCCCTTTTTTTATTCTTTTTTCAATTGATTAGGCAAACGGGCAGTGGCAAGACGTACAGCATGGGCATTGGATTGGATGCCCAGCAGCCCGACGAGCAGGGGATTCTCCAGCGATTTGTCGACACGCTGTTTTCGCAGCTGCAGGGCCGTGGTGACAGTGCGACACACGACATCCGCGTCTCCTTTTTGGAGTTGCATAATGAGGATCTTGTCGATCTCCTTGTCAGCAGCAGCCAAACCCTTAAAAAGGAAAACCAGCCCATGGTGGTCATTCGCGAAGATGTTCATGGCAACATTTGCTGGAGTGGTGTGCGCGAAGAACCTGTGTCGCGCCCCGACGAGCTCTATAGCTTGCTGGAAAAGGGCTCCATTGCACGCACCACCGCGGCAACCGACATGAATATCTCGTCGTCACGATCCCACGCCATCTTTTCCGTGCGCCTCAGCCAGACAAGCACCCATCCCGACACGGGCATCACCACCACCACCACATCCAAATTTCATTTCGTGGATCTCGCAGGCTCCGAGCGGGTAAATGAATTAGATGCATGATGACCTGCGCCTCCCCTATTTTTTTGTTTTTTTTTTTTGTTTTTTTTTTTCATGCTAATTCTCCTTTTTTTTTTTCCATGATTAGCTCAAGCGGACGAATGCGGTTGGGCACCGGGCCAAAGAGGGCATTTCCATCAACAGTGGGCTTTTGGCGCTTGGGAATGTGATTTCGGCGCTGGGTGATCCGTCGCGGCGCAGCTCGCATATTCCGTATCGCGATGCTAAGCTGACACGGCTCCTGCAAGACAGCCTTGGTGGCAACAGCCAGACCCTGATGCTTGCATGCGTGTCGCCTGCATGGTCAAACCACCAAGAATCGCTAAACACGTTGCAATACGCGAATCGTGCGCGCAACATCCGCAATCGCGTGTCGCTCGACACTCTCGTGCATGACAATGGCCACGCGCACCTTGGCAGTAATAACAGCAGCAGCAATGCCAAGGCGGTCCACCGCCTTAAATCCGAACTCGCACGCGCACGCATGGAAATCAAGGAGAATGACGAATTCCTTGCCGCCGTCAATCACGAGATGGACAGCCTGAAATCGCAGGTCGAATGCATGCATCAGACCATCGCGTCGCTTGTCCAGCAATTGGCCCATGCCAAGGCTAATGCGTCCAAGACGTCCCATTCGTCCCATTCGTCCATTTCAAAGCAACAACAAATATTGACGCCCTCATCGTCGTGCTCTTCGTCGTTGGCCGACACTGGCATCACCTCGTCAGGTGTCATTCCTCTTGAGGAGCATTTGGCCACCACCGAGCAGCAAAAAGCCCTGATTTACACACTTCAGATGCGTCTCAGTGCTCTTGAAAAGAAGCAGCAGCAGCAGCAGCAACCGCAGCATCACCCGACGCCGCCACCGTCCCCACCCACAAGCACTGCCGTCCATCATGGCGCGTCACCAATGATGCGCAAGGAGTCCGAAAAGAAGAAAAAACGACATAGTTACCGATTCGGCAGCAAACGCCTGGTGCACCAGCGGTCCATTAGCAGCCTGCGCCGCCGAAACGCGTACGCGGTCACCCCGAATGCCGCCCCCGCTGCCGCGCCAAGAGCACTCGCCCTGACGCCCACAAACCCCGATGCCGCCCTGTTTTCCCCTAATTGGAAGGAAAAAATGGCGTCGTACGAGTACAATCTCGGAAATGACATGGCCTACTTGCACGACATCAAGGTATGTGAAAGCAGCGCGTGGAGAAAATAAAGCAAAAAGGAAAAAAAGGGGGGGGGAAGAGGACTAACATCTCCCTTTTTCTTTGAATTAGGCCATGATGATCGGCCATCCCGACTCGCCCGACATCCACGACGCCTTCAATGCCATGTTGGCTTTCTCCACTGGACCCATGGCGCCAACCACGCTCGAAGTTTCTGTGCCAATGGTAAATTTAAAAAAAGCAAATTGGCAAAAAATGAAAAAAGAAGCATAAAAATGACGTCAATTCCGTGTTGTTATTGTAGCACCAGGCCCGACTTGGCACAGAGGCGCAGCAGCCGCCGCAAAAGAGTCATGGTGCATGGGCCAATCTCTTGGCGCGATTTGACCAGGCGTTGGAACGTCATCGAGACCTGGTGGACATGGTCATTGTGGCCAATCAGAAGCGCGAAGCGCAATTGACGACGCGACGCGTATCCATGATGTCGGCGGCACCAGGCCCATCGATGCAACAGCAGCAACAGCAATGGCAGCAACGGCTGCAGCAGGCAGAGCAGCAGCATCGGCGCGCCATGGACGACACGCGTCGCCAGTACGAGCAGCAAGCGAAAAAGCAGCAAACCGAGCATTCCGCGCTGAAACGGCAATACCAGCAGCAGGTGCTTGCGCAGGAGCGCGCACGCACACAGCACAATGCGACCGTCATGGCCTTGCGCCAAAAGTTGGACGCGCTTTTGAAAGAAAAGAAGAAAATGACGAAAAAGAGCAAGCAAGACGCCGACCGCGCACGCGAGCGTGAACGCCAGCTGGCCAAGCAGATCTTGCAATTGGAGCGCAAGCAAATCAAGCACACACAACTCAAACAACGGCTTGACAGAGACTTGCAACACCAGCGCGTCGCCGCCAAGCGTCAAAAGGATGACATGATCGCACTCGCCACTCAATTGCAATCCGGCGCCTTTGTCATGACCACCGTCGTCCATGCCAATCGCGACATCTTGCCCGTCGCGCACAGAAATCTGCTCACAAAGGCAATTGCCGCAGCGCGCACAAGAACCTACCTCATCCCTTGCAAAAAACAAATCTCTACCACAGTCCGAATGCCAAAGAAAAAGCTGCCGCACGCCGCAGCATCCCAATGGTAACAGAAAAAAAAATACGTAGTGCTTTTCAAGGCCGATGACTCACCTCCTACGCACACCGTTACCACCAGTACGTCCGAGCGCACCTCGCGTAAAAAGACGCTCTCGCAAATCCCGTCCATTGAGTAAAGCCAGATCAAGAACCAAGAAAAACAACACAAAACCGCGCCTTACACCTTTTTTTTCCAATTAGTTTTGCTAAGCGCGCTCATGCCGACGCCAAGGCAGACGCCAAATCAAGTGAATCTGCGCCTGAAAGAGCCGAATCGGCCGTGCCATCCAACGAGTAAGGCCCCCCCAGCAAAACGACGATTTGAGGCGCATTTGTCGCCCCATCAAAGCGTGCATGCATGCTTGCTCACACTTTTCTCACCCCCATTTTTTACTGTAGCAGACTGGCACAACCTGCTCCACGCAACACGGCCAACTCAGCCTCGCCAATCTCATGCACCGACTAATTTCTTCCCTGGAGACACCAGCTCTCCGCGCTAATAATAATAATCCATTTTTCCCCTGTCCACCCATCACCCCCAATTTGCCCTCTATTCTCGACAAAACAAATGACAACAAATACTATTTTTACTTTCAATTTGACTATTTACATTAAAACGAGGTTCTTTTTCGGATTTTTTGTTCCTTTTTTTTTTGCTTCAATCCGACCATCGATGGCCACAAGCGCGATTGCTGCAGACGTAAAAGAGGTTCATCTTGGCGTCGGCGCGTCGGGATGACGACTGGAAAAAGACAGCCTCAGGATATTGGCATCGAGGGCAAGCGATATTGGCACGCGGCTAAAGCACAAAGGACAAGATAAGACCCAGGTTTGCGAACAGCGCCATCAAAATCATGACAAAACCCAAGCCAATTTGCGCAGCCATCCTCATTTTTTTTTTTTTTTTTAGGTTTCCCTCCCTCCTTGCTCTCTTTTCAGCGTCAGAATGGCGTCATTTTCACCCTCTACCCCGTTCTTTTTCATCTGCCCGTGGCCCCCAACGCCAATGGTAAACTTACCAGGGTGGGATCAGCGCTCAGATCAGCCAGCACCATGGTTTGCTCTCTAAAGAATAAACAAAACAGGCAAAAATGAGCCCAATTGGCCTGTTTCTCTTGAAAAACAATCGTCGACGTACGAAGGTGCGTGAATGATTTCGTGTCTGTAGACGCGCAAATTGTCAGCCGACTCCTGGAATTGACAATTGCGGCACGCATAAAGAAGCTCGCGCTTCGTGCGGTCTTCTCGAGGGTATAAAAGGTTGTTGCTGCAATAAAAAAGAGAGCAAAAACAACAGGCCATCGTCAGCACATCTTTTGTCGATGGATCAATGGCCCAAAACATACCAATCTGCACAATACTTGAAGCTCGCCATGCTAAATATCAAACAAAAAGAAACAGAAAGAAAGGAGAAAAAGAAGAAAAAAATAGCACACGCCAACGATTAAAAAGAAAAAGGCGACAAAGGACTAGGATGGAAAGAAGCAAAGAGAGAGAAAAAAGCTTGCAGCGAGGAAGCAAGCTCCAAAGAAAACAAATCCAGCGTGTCGGGCTTTCAAAATCTCGAGAAGCACGCTCAATTGCAGAAAAAAGGCACATAATGGCAGCAAAGCGCTGGTGGAATACATCGAGACTGATTACAAATGAACAAGCTCCCATTTTCCTACCAACAGGACAACAATTTGGCAGCCGTACGTTGAAAATCAGTGGAAAACAAAGAAAATGCAGTAAAATGCCTTAATTTGCGATTTACTGGACAACCAACGCATTGATCGCCTCTTTCATAGGTCCCACACGCCAGTGCACAGTGTTTAATGGACGGTGTGCAAACGACGGCTTAATGGCATCGCTTGCTAGCGATTAGACGCAATTATGCCAGTAAATTCAAAAATCGCGTATGACGCGGTCAGTGCATTCACTGCCGAGCCCTGGAAATACGTCCAAACGCGAAATTCACAGCAAGAACCCTGACTAGATTTCGATTTGCAGCGGCCGCGACTCACTGTGGGCTCGCTATACGCGAATCAAAAAACGAGCCATTTCGAGGCGGGGAGAGGAATTCGAAAATATGGGTTCGCCAAATGCCACCAAACTTGCACACAAGAAGCCTTGCATCGTGAAACAGGCAGAAATGCCAAAAAGCAGTGCGATTTAATTGTTGGATGGCGAGCAATGGCTGATTTTCGTTGAAACTTTGCGCGCAAATGGCGACGCTGAAACGCATGATGGAGCCACGCCCACGTGTCTACCGGCAAGAGACGGCCAAGGTGCACAAACTTGATTGGGAACAGACGCGTGTAACTCGACGACTGACGCGGTTAACGACGCGTCGAACCCGTAGGCGTAAACTTGCGAGCGCGTTTAATCTGCAGAAACTCATCTTTTTTCACTGATCTCCAACAATCATGTACGCGCCAAGACACGCTCTTTCTGATGATATAACTTTCAAGGTGCTGTGGTCAGTCCTCGTTGATTTTACCTTTGGATGAAAATTTACGGCTGTTCGCGTTTTACGCGACAACCAGTCACTGGACCCCGGTTTTTTATGTCATTTCTGTCAGTAAAGCGTCGTGCTTCAGCATGTGGTTGAATGGCGTGGCGATCTGACGACCTAAACCTCTTGATTTTCCGGTCCTCGACTGTACCTCCAGGAAAATTGGCGATTTTTGAACATGGCCATTGCGCGCCAACCAGTGGCCGCAATGCCTCGTGGGTGGGCTCGATTGAACAAGAAGACTTGGTTTTCTTGAATTAACGAGTAAAATTCTGTTGCAAGTGGTCGATTTATGACACGCGTTCAAATGACAACGAAAACCGCCCTATTTGCAATTTTCTCCACAAACGCCTGAGCAACATTCCATTTTTATTGCAAAACACGCGACAAACAGCCGCTCTGAGCATTAGTGGTAATGTGATCATTTTGCTTGCCAATGCCGTTGACGAGTAAACAGGGAATTAACTTGCTGAAACATATCATTTCACGATTGCAGCCGATCCGGCGCTCTGAGTCCTGTCAAAACTTTGAACACTTTGTTCCTCGTGACCATGAAAGCCGTGATGTAAAACAAAATTTGACATGCTCAAGTCTTTTGGTTGAGAAATACTGTATTTTCATGAAAAATGATCCGTTTTTTTAATTTTGAGATGCAATGGGTATATAAATGGCGACCAGCAAAATGAGTGTTGCCTTCATGGCAATGACGGTGCCTTTGTGGCATGGACGAGGACGGGTGTGAAAAACTCACCGCGAGCGAGGTAGGCGAACAGGTGGCCGGAAAAGCGCAAATAGGCCGCGTGCGACCAGTGGCCCATGTGCCATTGGCGGATCATGGCCAATTGGTGGAAGCAGTGATTTGCGATGCCTCCAAACACGAGTTCCGGGTTCAACGGAGTGATGACGACGTCTTTGAACCCTGCATTCAGCAATTGGGCCTCGTATTCGTCCTTGTCGATCCAATTGGCGACGGGGATGTCCACGATTCGCGCAAGCACGCGCCACCACCATGCGGCCACTTGGTCCTTGCCAAGTACCAGGTCATACAGTCCGATACGCCCACGTGGCACGAGTTGTTGCGCGGCTTGCTGCAGGAATTGCTCGCGTGTCTCGAAATGGTAGGCGGCATCCACGCACACGACGCGATCAAACGACGCGTCTGCGCCTTTGCCAAGCGTGGCTGCCAAGGCCGTGGCCGAGCCTTGCTTCAATTGGACGAGGCGCTGTTGCGGCTCTGGCAACGCATGGAGCCTGTCCATCGACACTTGCCATTGCTGCTGCTCGTTCGTGATCCCCTATTATGCACAATGGCCATTTTTTTTAAAAAAAAAAAGAGAGACAATAAGGCTCGCGTTCTTTTTTTTGTTTTTTTTGTTTTTTTTTTTTTTTTGTATTTTTTTTGTGTGTGTTTTTGTTCGCTTTTACCGTGACGCGTGCCTTGTAATGGTCAGCAATGTAGAAGCAGGAATCGCCGCAGCCATAGGCTACATCTAATCACCAAAAAACAGGTGAGCGACTCGGTGCACGTGGCCAAGGCAACAAAAAATCCACAAAATTTTACCAAGCACCGCCTGACCAGGCTGGATTTCCATGGGGTCAATGACCATGCGGACCAAGTGCTCGCATGCATGAGCAAAAGAGGTCGGGGTTGCCGCGGGGTCGAGGGGCCAATAGCCCATATTGCACCAGAGGCTGCGCGGGGCGTGCAAGTTGAGCCAAAAGTGGCGCAACCCGTACGTGCCCTCGACGGGGGGCGGCCAATTGTAAAGGACCACGGCTATCACTGCGTGTGCATAGAGAAACACGTCGCGCACCAAGCCCGCGTCCGTGAAGACGTATAAAAGTGGCAGCGTTGCTAAGTGAGCGGCCAGCAGCATGGCGAAAAAAGAGAACCAAGGAAAAAAAAAGGGGTCGGAAGAGCAAAATTGGCTTTTTTTTTTTACCATTGTTTTGATTTTTTTCCCATTCTCTCCCCCCTTCTTCTTTTTCCCCTCTTTCACACTCTATTTTATATCTTTTTTTTTCCTCCTCCCCATGGCTCTTCCCAAGAGAATTATCAAGGTGAGCGAGCCATTGGATACAAAAGGACGCGTAGTGCTCGTTGTGTGGTCCCTTGCCCCCTTTTTCTATATGACTCACGTTCTTTTTCTCAGGAAACCGAGCGACTCCTTGCTGATCCCGCGCCAGGTATCAATGCGACGCCTCATGATGATAACTTGCGCTACTTTGACGTTGTTATTGCGGGGCCCAGCCAGTCACCCTTTGAAGGTAAGGCGAAGAAATGAGGCGAAAATGGGCGAAATGAGTGAATTTTGTGTGTTTTGCGCTCCAATGACGCTCAATTTCCACTTTTCTTTTTTGCGTCCTGCAAGGTGGCGTGTTCCGCTTGGAGTTGTTCTTGCCAGAGGAATATCCCATGGCGGCGCCCAAGGTGCGTTTCTTGACCAAGATTTACCATCCCAACATTGACAAGCTCGGGCGTATCTGCTTGGACATTCTAAAAGGTAAACCAAAGGAATTGGGGGACCATTGAGTGGTGCAGGGTGGGCCCGCTGACGTCTTGCTTTTTTTTTTGTTCTTTTTAGATAAATGGAGCCCCGCTTTGCAGATCCGCACCGTGCTGCTGTCTATTCAGGCGCTGCTATCTGCCCCCAATCCTGATGATCCCTTAGACAACAACATTGCCCAGCATTGGAAGGACGACTTGCCCGAGGCTATCAACACCGGTAAGCGCATTCAAAATGGGTCTTTTTTTCCCTTTAAAACTCACGTTTTTGCCGCCTCCAAAATAGCCAAAGTGTGGACGGCTCGCTATGCCAGCGAGTAAAACAAGGAGCTTTTTGATCTTTGTTCCCATTCCTCTCTTTTTCTTTTTATCCACACCACGACACACACCTTGCACCATCTTTTTTACCCCCTCTCCATTCCCTCTTGGTTGCTTTTTTATCGTGGTTTTTTTTTCTTTTCTTTTTTTTTTTTTTGGGCGGGAGGGAATAAGGCGACGTCGCGTGATTCTTTCGTCATTTATGCAAGCTTCTTTTCTCATTTGTTCCCTGTGACCAACACTCCACCTGTTTTTTTTTTTTTAAAAAAAAGGGGGGCAGTGGCGGCGCCTGTCATTACTGTATTTTGGATATTGCGCGTAAAATAAAGAAGAACGAGATGTGTTTCCTCCCCCTTTTTTTTTTATTTTTTATTCATAATGTCGCTGCGCCGGCATCTTGATCTATGTGTGTGACTGGCGCATGCAGGATGAGTGGTGGTGGTGGTGGTGCGAATGACTCTTGCTGATGCTGATGGAGCAAGTCGGTATGTCCTGGTGATGGCTCGATCGGCGAAATCTCGGCCATTTCGCTACCTGATGGCGACGACGCCGACAACATATCGACTTGCGACGAGTCCTCGTAGGTCATTGGCTCGTCGGACGACACGGATGCAGACGGATAGCTCGCGAACGACGCGTCCAATGTGACGTCGGGCGATTTGGTCGTGGTTGTGATGGCCGACAAGGCCATTGGTGGAGCAAGAGGCGATTCGGCGGCGTGTGGTGTCTCTTCTGAAGGTGCCAATGGGTCGATGGGTGTCTGCGGCGCCAATGGATCCTTTTGTGGTGCCAATGGGTCCGTTTGAGGCGCCAACGGGTCCTTTTGAGGTGCCAACGGATCTATCTTGGGCTGATTGTCGGGCAATGGATTTTTTCGTGGTCGTCCGCGTCGCGGTGCGTTTGGATTTTTCATGCCATTGGGGCTGCTGGCTGTGGAGGCGGTGTCTTTTGCACGTTTCTTTTTTTTCTCGATTTTTGGCAATGTTTGTCCTGTGAGCAGGTTCTTGTCATAGTAATAGGGATCGCCGGCATCGCCGCCCTCGTACAGGACAGAAGGCGGGTACGGATAATATTGTGATGGGTGTGCGTGGTGGTACAAGGGTGGGCCGCGCGCGTGCTGCTGATAGGTCATGTGCCGTGGCGACGACGAGTCAAAAGGCGTGCCACTTCGCTGCTGCTGCTGCTGCTGCTGATGCGCTTGCTGTTTTTGCTGTTGTTGCTGTTGTAGTTGTTGCTGCTGATGTGAATGTTGTTCCGAGGCCATATAAACTGGCTGGTACAATCGTGGATGTGGCGATGGTGGCGTCGACGACGACATCATCATGATGGTGCGTGCCGCCTCCTTTTCTACCGTCTCATTCTTATAGTCAAAGTCGTCATCCATCGTGTTGGGCGTCGGTGGCATCTGTGTTGGCGGCATCATCACCTCTTCCACTTGTTCAAGCGGCTTGCCCGCGAGTCCCTGCGCCACCTTGAGATTCGCATATTGTAATCGCGTGCGCAACATGGTTGCCAACTAATTTTTTTAATGGCAAGGTCCATGTTAAATTCATGCAAATGCAAGTCGCCGGTGGCTGTGATGAAGGCGGCGCGGAAATTGCGGACGCGCTTTCATTTCTTTTTTTCTCTCTTTTATTTCTCTTTTTCTCCTTCTTACGTGTGCTACATCCCATTGCTCAGTTGCCATTGTATCTGGTGGGGGGGATTGAATGGCAATGGTCGGTTCGGGCATGAAAAAAAGCGTGTCTAGGAAAAACAAAAAGGAATAAAAAGGAAAATGCGAAGAAAAAGGGAAAAAAAGATTTTTTCATGAGCGCCCCCCGCCCTTTTCGTATTGAAAAAGGTCGTCAATGGCCATTGTCTATGTTTCAGCATAACGCATCCTCGCGCAAGACACCCTGTGTCGAGTCAACGCGCGCGAACCCCCTTCCACCTAATGGACCGCGCCCAATGGGCATCCGCGCCACCTGAATCACTACCAATTGCCTTTTTTAGCCCACTGGATGGCCCGGAAAAAACAAGTACCCACTTTGGGGCAGCCATTTGCCCTGCATCTCGCCCTCCACTGTTTGTTGTGTGAAAAAAAAGCCCCGTGACAAGCGCTGCCGCGCTTTTTCGTCTATTTTATGGTCTTGTCGTCAAGGATGAATGGGTAGCGGTTCTAGAGATGCGGGAAACGCCATGGAGCGCCAAAAATCAAACGCGTATGAAATTGAAAAGGCCAATTGTGTGACGTCGCACACTGACAAAAACAACACACAGGTTTGATCCCCCCTCATCTTGCTTTGTTTGGGCCTGTCACTGATCTGCCGCTCACAAAAGAAAAAAAAAAAAGGTGGCCTGGGCTTTCAATGCTCTATCTTTTTTCAAAAATCGCAAATGAAATCAAGACATGCAAGACCGGTGTCAGAAAAAAAAAAAAAAAAAAGACAAAAACAGTCAAGATCGCCCGTTTTGATCGTCGCTCCACGGCCCCGCTCCCCTGAGATTTGTTCATCTTTTTTTTTTGCATGTCATTGACAACAAATTCAGCGACCAAGATTGCTTGGCAATGATGATTGGATCCCTTGTTTTTATTTTTTTTTTTTCAAAAGCGGTTTAAAAAAGACGTGAGCCAGCAATAACGTCGATCTGCCACGAACGGACGGGCCAAAGATGCAACGTGATTGGCTGCGGAAACCGTCCATGTGCAACATTCAAATTGTTCATGCCCACGTTCTGCAAGCGAGCGACATGATTTGATTGATTTTCGAATTCCTTCTTTGACCTGCCACACCAACAAGTTCTTAGCAACCATGAGCCCCCCTCTCCCCCCTCCCCACGATCCCATTAACATAATCTGCCTGTTTGCTATACAAAAAAAATCATATAAAAAAAGTTGCTCTTCTTTCTCCTTTTCTTTTCTCTTTTTTGCTCTTGCCACGGCCTCTTTTTTTTTACGTCCCCCTTTTTTCCCCCCCCTCTCGTTCGCCTCCCAAGCAACGCGTCTTGTCCTTGCACTCTATTTCCAACGCGTCGACTCTTTTTTTTTCCACTCACTTTCAGCCGGTCGTCCTTTTGGTTTTTTCCCCCGTTTCTCCCCTCGTTTCATGACATATAGACAGAAATGGATTTGGCCGATTTTCAAGTAGACATGGATATGCTCCGTTCCATGACGAGCAGCCAGCCGCAGGAGCCAGGGCATCAGGTCCAATCGCAAGGTCAGCTGCTGGAAAACATGGATTATCTTTTCCATCAGCAAGAGGCCATGTCGTCGCCCTTTATGCATCAGCCGCCGCCGCATCAATTGCAGCAACAGCAGCAGCACCATCATCAATATATGCCCACATCCCAGCAGCCCAATGCACCCGTTTCCATCACATCCACGCCCGTCTACCCCGCAGCAGCGCAAAGCGACTATCTTGATCAGGACGTAAGGCGCCAAAAAATGCAAAAAAAAAAAAAAAAAATGCAAAGAGAAGATGGGCGGGGGCCACGTGGTACCATGAAAATGGGAACAATGGGACGAGCCTCATTGTTTTTTTTTTCTCTCTCCTTAGGACATGCTGACGCCGTTGATCTCGCCGGCCATGACGCCGTCATTCACGTACCAGCATGGATCCATGGGCAATGAGATGGATTTCTCGCCTCTGTCGTCGCCTGCCATCCTGCCTCAACGCGATCAATCGGACCGTGTTGCGCAGCATCATCTTCACCAGCCTCATCCTCATCATTCACATCATCATCATCATCATCATCAGCAAGACCAGCGATTTAGCCAGCTCACCCATGCCTCCTCTTCTGCTGGCAATGACCAGCAACAGCAGCAACAACAACAACAGTCGTACACGCACATCCGCAAGCAATACGAGGAATTGGAGCAAGCCAAGCGGATGATCACACAGCGATTGAGCGAATTGCAACGGCAACAAGGCGGACATACGCTTCATCAGCTCCAACAAGACGTCCATGATCAACAACAAGCCATGCAACACCAGCAACAAACTGTGATGCCATCCTTGCCTCCACAACCGCATCAGCAGTCACCTCAGCAAGACACGTCAAAGCAACGCAGTACGACCCATAAAAAAAAAGAAACAAAAGAAAAGAAAATGACGCGGTTTGACACGCGATGCACACGCTTTTGACACGCGTTTTTTTAACACCCACTTTTCTCGTTTTTCTCTCTTTTCTTCTTCTTTTTTTTTTTATGGAAATAGACAAAAAGCAAAAGCAACCCAAGCAATCGCAACGTGGCCAAGCGGCCACCATTGAGCCTGTGACGCCGGCATCGCTGATGAATATGCGGCAAAAGCCGTCGATGAAGAAGAACAATGTGTTTCCGTCGGTCAGTGCCAAGGCGGCCATGCAGGAAATGGACCAGCAGTCGTCCCTGATGCTTGACGCGCTTTCGTCGTCGTCATTGCCGCCGCCCATGCCACCTGCGACGTCGGGCGCTTATTACCCTGGTGCCACGGCGTCTTCCGGCAGCGCACCTACCGCCACATCGTCGGCAAATAGACCAATGGCTCCGCCTCCGCGCCAGGGCCTCTCATCCAATACCCAGGATGCTCTTTTGCCACCTCCTGCAGCTCCTGCAGCAGCAACAGCAGCAGGACCTACTGCTGGCACTGCGTCGTCGTCGTCGTCATCGTCATCGTCCACTGCGCGTGGCGGCAAGCGCAAATCATCAACGACGCATGAAAAAGGCGCAAACAAGGGTGGAAATGCGCGCGGTCAACGTAAATCGCGTCGATCATCGAGCTATCAGGATTCGAAATCCGTGGCACCTGCCCCATCGAGCGCGGCACCACACCACCAGTCGCCACGCACGCTCAAGCCGCTGCTTATCAGCCCGAATTTGAACCCTGACAGACAACAAGCACTTGCATCTGCGGGCCTGACACCGCAATTGCTACCGAGCGCGATCCATGACGTCGAGCACATCCTGGCGACAAAGTCCAACTACCAGAACCTGATGGAGGGCAAGGCCGCCGCGCTTGGCATCGCGTTTTCGCCGCATATCAAGAGCGGGCTCGAGGTGCGCCGCACCGCACACAAGGCCGCTGAGCAAAAACGACGCGATTCGCTCAAAGAATGGTTCGATCGCCTGCGCAACGAGGTCGAGGAGGGCTACGTCAAGCAAAAAGCCCACGTCGCCACCAAAGTTTTGCGTGAGCAGCAACGCGAGAAGCAAGATGCCGCCGCCGCTGCTGCAGCCTCGGCTGCCGACGACGACGACGCGACGGAAAGGACAGAAAACGACGATCCGGCGTCGTCCGATCCAGCCACCACGTCAAAAACCGACAACCAGCAGCAAGACGCGCCTGATCTCGCGTCTCTAAAGCCATTGAGCAAGGTCTTATTGCTGCGCTACGCCTACGAGTACATCAATTACCTAAAAGGCACCATCCGCGATCGTGATCGCACCATTGAGAATCTGCAGCACCAGCCGCACGCACCCGTGTCAACCGCCATCACGCCACCAAATGCATTTACAAAGTCATCCTCCATGGCCGCAGCCCCATCTGCGCCCTCGCCACCTTGCTCCACAGAACCCATGGACACAGACGATGCCAATGCCTCTACAGGCACCACCAAACCCGCCGGCGTCACTTAATGCAACCCGCTCTACGTGCAGTACAACAACAAAAAAGAAGGTTTTCTCTTTTCTCATGCTCTTTCCCGTATCATTTTATCTTTTTTTTTTTTTGATCCCATCTCCTCGTCATCCACATGATTTTCTTTTGAATTTATGCCCCTATGGTTTTCTCTTGTATATGTTTTAGAAGCTTTTTATTTTTTCTCCTCCGGTCTATAGATGTTTTTATGATTGTCAATAAATTATGCAATTCATTCGTCTTCATTCATGCATTAAAGTGCATTGTAAAAGTGACTGTGATCGCACTGTCCTAAAGAACGGCGAACGTGTCATTTCACGACGTGTTCGCAGTAAAAGAGCCCTGAATTCATGCAAAAGTGCATTTTTCTCAGAACTGAGTCATCCGATCTCCAAAAAAAACATGAAATCGTTGGAGTTTTGCGTCGACTATCCACTGATATAAATCTGGCGTCTTGCGGTCAGACTCATCGGGATAAACGCGTAAAATAGTATTTTTGGCTGTGAATTTTCACTGGTAAACACGAATAGCGAGATTTCGCAAGGCTGAGTGATCCGATTCGCGAAAAACTTGAAATCATCGGAGACCCTGAGGCGGCTATCCATTAACTAAATTTGGAGCCACGCGATTGCACTCATCGGGAGAAACGCGTAAAATATTATTTTGGTGCTCGAATTTCACTAGCAAACACGAATCTCGATATTTCTCAGGACTGGGTGATCCGATTCGCGAAAAAAATTGATAACATTGGAGAATTGGGCTTACCATCAACTGGTCCAAATCTAGGATCAGATGAACAAGTTGCGGAGGTAGTACCATTTTTATAGGCGTAAATGGGGTAAAATCAGCACCATTTGTCTCGTACCGTGACAACGGCTGAGCGCCCCGACGCGAGAGTGACTTCAAATGAATTGGCGGCCAAACGCGGTGAAAGCGCTTGTGGTTTGGGGATATCGCGTCGAGTTCTTACCGAGCTAGCCTTTAGAGATCGTTTTGATCCTATTTTGGCCCTGAACTTGTGAAAAATGCATTTTCTCATGACTGAGTGATCCCATTTGGATAAAACCTTGGAAGCATCGAAGTTTTGGGTCGAGTAGCCGCTGGCCAAAATTTGGAACCACATAGTTAGGCACATCGGGAGAAACGCGTAAAATATTACTTCGCGCTGGGATTTCACTAATAAACACGAATCTCAAGATTTCTCTAGACTGAGTAATCCGATTCGCGAAAAAAATTAACAACGCTGGAGAATTGGGTCTATCATCAACTGGTCCAAATTTGGGACAAGATAAGCAAGTTTCTGATGACGCGCCAGCTTCATAGGCGTAAATGGGGTAAGATCAGCAGTATTTGGTCTCGTAACGCGGCAACGGCTGAGCGCCCCGACGTGTGAGACACCTCAAATGAATCAGCATCCAAACGCGGTAAAAGCGCTTGTGGTTTGGGAACATCGCGCCGATTTCTCGACGAGTTAACCTTGATGGGTTTGATTGGACCCTGTTTTGGCCCTGAATTTATGCAAAATGCAATTTCTCAGGACTGAGCGACCCGATTTCCGAAAAAAACTTGGAATCGTTGACTTTGCGACTTGAATATCAACTAGTCTAAGTTTGGCGCCATACGGTCAAGCCCATCGCGAGGAACGCGTAAAATATTATTTTGGCGCTGTGGTTTCACTAGCAAACACGAATCTCGAGATTTCTCGAGACTGAGTGCTCCGATTCGCGAATAAACTGAACTCCATTGGAGAATTGGGCTTGCCCTCAACTGGCCCAAATTCGGAACCAGGTGAGCAAGTTTCTGATGAAGCGCCAGTTTCATAGGCGCAAAGGGGGGTAAAATCAGCATCATTTGGTGTCGTACGGCAGCAACGGCTGAGCGCCCCGGCGCGTGAGACACCTCAAACGAATCAGCGGACAAATGCGGTAAAAGCGCTTGTGGTTTGGGAATATCGTGTCGAGTTCTTGGCGAGTTAGCCTTCAGGAATCGTTTTGAACCTGAATTTGCCCTGATTGTAAAGCGCGCCGAAAAAGGACAACATCATTTCCAAGCGTAAGGCGGCCTGTGGCGATGTCTGAACATGGGCCAATCGAATTAGCGCCTGCGGCGGGTTCTTATTTTCTGGCATCGACAGCGGGGTGCACTTCTTTTCACACAACGTTGCATTTTCTTTTTGCTTTTGCATTTTTTTTTTCCCCTTACTTTCGCATTTTTTGAACGCTGTTACCATGAGCAAGGACAATGTAAGTAGCACATGGATAGGCGATATGTGATGTAGCGATAAGAGAGAATGTGAAAAAAGGAAAACAAGGCTGATCGCCCCGTTTTTATATCTTATTTTTGTCATTTCATGGCGCTTTAGGCACGCGAGCCCGACTATGACGATCTGGAGAACGATGACTATGTACCGTACGTGCCTCTAAAGCAGCGGCGTATGGACAAGATGCACAAGTATGCCACGCAGCGCCGTATTCACGACAAAAAGGACGAAGACGACGACGACGACGAAAAGGAGCAAAACCAGGGCCAAGTCAGTCTGCTGGACCAGCTTGCCGAGCAAAAGCGTCTGAATCTGATACCAGGTAAGCGACAAGGAACATATGGACGTGCCTCATTGCAGCCATTGACTCATCAATGGGCGATTTTTGATAGAAAAAACCGAGGAGGAGAAACGGCTAGAAGAGGAACGCGAAATTGAGCGTGCGCAGGCGAGGCACAAAGCGCTTGTGTCCGTGCAAGAAGCGGCCTCGGGCATCCAGTACACGGAATCCATGAAAACATCGTAAGAAATGAACCTTTTTTTTTTTTGTTGTTTGCCTCATTCTTTTTTTTCGGTTGGAATTGTTTAGGTGGCATCCTCCAGAGCACATTGTCGATCAAGGCGAGGAGCAACACGACCGCGTGCGCAAGAAATACCACATCATAGTCGAAGGCGATGATAAGATCCCTCCATTGACGCGATTTGAGGTAAGATGGCTCACGTGCAAATCCCTTTTTTCATATGTTCACCTTGCTTACAATACCTCGTTTTTATTAGGACATGCGCGTGCCGCAGCCGATTCTCGACTATCTCAAGGACAAGGGCATTAGCAAGCCCACCCCCATTCAAATCCAAGGCCTGCCCGTCGCGTAAGCTAATTGCATGCGTCCAGACAAGCGCAAATGGCTCACTCCCCCTGTTTGTCACTTTTACAGATTCTCTGGCCGCGACATGATTGGCATTGCATTCACCGGTTCCGGCAAAACGCTCACTTTCTCTTTACCCATGGTCATGTTTGCGCTGGAGGCGGAACTGCGCCTTCCTGTAGTGCGCTCCGAGGGGCCATTTGGCATGATCATCTGTCCATCCGTACGTTTGCACAAAAAACAAGGGGGGAGGATGACATCGCCGCCAAACTCACGTTTTTATGTCTTATTTTTTTTGTTTTAGCGTGAATTGGCACGTCAAACGCACGAGAACATCTGTGGCATGGCTGAATACCTGGAGCGTGGTGGCTATCCTCTCGTGCGGTCGCTACTTTGCATGGGCGGGATCAACATGAACGACCAGCAAGCCACGCTGGATGCGTAAGGACGCGTTTTGAGAGGAAATGAGTGCGCTTTGTGGAAAAGCGACGCGTGAATCTTATCTATTTATATTTTTTACCGCTTCTCGTAGGGGTTTCCACATGGTGGTGGCGACACCAGGCCGTCTGATGGACCTGCTCAACAAAAAACGCTTCACACTCGACAATTGCAAGTACCTGTGCATGGACGAAGCCGATCGCATGATTGACATGGGCTTTGAAGAGGATGTGCGCACGATCATGTCGTTTTTCAAGGTATGGGCAGGCGCGAAAAAAAGGCAAAATGGGGGGAATTGGGCCGTTTTGACGCTTTTTCTTTTATGCATCTTAGTATCAACGCCAGACGCTGCTGTTTTCCGCGACAATGCCCAAGAAGATCCAGGAGTTTGCGCTGTCGGCACTGATCAAGCCATTGATTGTCAATGTCGGCCGTGCTGGTGCGGCGTCGTTGGATGTCATCCAGGAGGTTGAATACGTGAAGCAAGAGGCAAAGATGGTGTATCTGCTGGAATGTCTGCAAAAGACGCCGCCACCAGTAAGGAAAAACAAGATAGACAGCACGCACGCGTTGCGGCGCGAATTGGCACGTGATGATGCCCTTTTGTCCCAATTCTTACTTTTTTTTTTTTCTTTTGCAGGTCCTGATCTTTGCCGAGAACAAAAACGACGTGGACGACATTCACGAATACCTTTTGCTCAAGGGTGTGGAAGGTGTTGCCATCCATGGTGGCAAGAGTAAGTGGGCCATTGACACGTTTGTTCGCATTGTTTCGCTGTTTTGCGACGTGGACTGACCCCTTTTTTTTCTTTTTTTTTTTTCTCTTTTCCCTCCAGGTCAGGAGGAGCGTGAATATGCCATTCAATCGTTCAAGACGTACAAAAAGGATGTGCTTATTGCAACAGACGTTGCATCCAAGGGTCTTGATTTTGCCGAGATCAAGCATGTGATCAACTATGACATGCCCAAGGAAATCGAAGATTACGTGCATCGCATTGGTCGTACGGGTCGTAGTGGCAAGACTGGTGTGGCCACGACATTCATCAACCAGCATTGCTCTGAACAGGTGCGCCTTGATCTCAAGCTGCTGTTGCGCGAGGCCAAGCAGCGCGTCCCGCCCTTTTTGGCCGCCATGGAGGACCCACAAGAGAAATATGGCTTGCTTGGAGGTAAGACGGGGTGGTCTCGGGGCTGTGCCTGGCATTGTAAGACGTGTCACACTCACTTTTTTTTCCTTTTAGGCTGTACTTTCTGTGGTGGTTTGGGCCATCGTATCAACGACTGTCCCAAATTGGAGCAGCAGCGCAAGCAACAGATGAATGCCATCATGGGCGGTGGCCGCGAAGGTGGTCGTGGCGATTTTTAGGCCGATGGTCAAGCTATTTGCGTATTTGCGTATATAAGAATCAAAAATAAAAAGCAGCCGCATTTAGACTCTTGCTTGAATCATCTTTTTTGTTTGGTTTAGGAAAGGCAAGAGGCCCATTGGCATCGTTGGCCCGCTTTGCGAGGATGATTTGCGGGGTACAAACGTGTGGGTGACGGCGTGGGCTTTTTTTTTTTGTCAATCACATGGGAGCTGAAGCAGATGAAAAGAAGCCATTTTGACATGCTGTCGAACTCAATTGCCCATTGTCGCATGACAAAGCATCAACGGATGGCCTGACGATCTGCGGCAAAGGCGTGTGATTGGTGCTATTGGCCCATGGCAGCGGCGTTTCCATTATTTTCTTTTCTGCACCGACACCCACCGACAATTGCTTCGGCTCTCATTGCCATGTGACCGAACTTTGGGTCCGTCCGTCCGCCCACTTGGCCTTGTTGGCCTTTTCCCCGTGCCTTCCGGCCCAACATTTCCCGGCATAAATATTTAAAAGAAAGCATGATGGCAAAAATCACGGAAACCACCCAACAGAAAGCGCGTTCCCCACAGTCTTTTGTCATACCGAGGCGCAAAAGTCAAGAAAAAAAAAAAGGATGGAATGGACAATGTGGCCTGTCTTTTTTTTTTATTTTTTTGGAATGACATCACCCTCTTTGTTTCGTAGCGGAGATCATGGGTGTGCGTCCTCATGTCTCTTTTTTTTTTTTTTGCACGGGCAAGCAAAAGAGGGAAGGGGAAGCCCCTGATTGCCATTGACACAGATTTCATGTGAAAATAAAGAGGCCAATTAGGGAAGGTGGCACGGCGGCACGGCGGGCCCTGATTGCTTTCATAAAAAGGAGACGTTTCCCCGCATTTGACACTTTTTTTTTCTTTTTTCTTTTCGTTGTCCCCGCATTTCCCATTCTCCCTTTTTCTTCAATTTTTTTATCAAAAACGATATGCCTTTTCAACAACCTACTAACGAAAAGCAAGAGCGCGCCAAGGCTGTCTGGTAAGTGTTCTCTTTTTCCATTGTTTGCCACGGCACCCAATTGCTTATCTTACCCTCTCTCTTTTTTTTTCTTGCTCAGTCCTGTGCGCAGCATGAACGAAGAACGTGCCAAGGCCAGCTTCAACATCCGCGAATTGACTTATCTGCTCGATGGTGGCGAAAAGGCCACGCTTCTCAAGGAGAAGATCATGGAGGAGCTCGAGCGCGACCCTCTCTTCAAGATGGACGATATTCATGACCTCAGCAAGTCCGAGATCCGCGAGCGCACCATGGAAAAGGTAAGAGATAAGCACAAAAAAAAAAAAAAAAAAAGGAAACAATGCCAAACTGACCTCATTGTCCTGTTTCTAGTTCCGCAGTCTGCTCCACTACCTGCAAAATGAGTCCATTGAGCAATTCAAGAAGCGCATGGAGGTGATCAGCATGCTTGATCCCGGCTTTTGGACGCGTTTCGGTGTGCACTATGGTCTTTTTGTCGGTGCGTTGCAAAGCAATGCGACGGCTGGTCAATTTGGCTACTGGCTTGAGAAGGGCGCACTGTCGCTCAATGGCATGGTCGGATGCTTTGCCATGACGGAATTGGGCCACGGGTCCAACGTGCCCGGTCTCGAGACCACCGCTACCTTTGACGAGGCGGCCGATCAATTCATCATCCATACCCCCACGCTGACCGCGACCAAGTGGTGGATTGGCGGTGCTGCCCACAGTGCCACGCACTCGTCCGTGTTTGCCCGCCTCATTGTCAAGGGCAAGGATTATGGCACAAAGTGCTTTGTCGTGCCTCTTCGTGACCCCAAGACCTACAACACCCTGCCTGGCATCAACATTGGCGACATTGGCAAGAAGATGGTATGATAAGAAAGAAAAAAAACGAGGAGATACGGCGAAAAAAGGAAAAAAAGGAAAAAAAAGGGGCAATTTTCTGACGATTTCCCCCTTCTTTTTTTTTTCATAGGGCCGCGATGGCATTGACAATGGTTACATCCAATTTACGAATGTGCGCATTCCTCGCGGCTACATGCTGCAAAAGCACACCAAGGTGTCTCGCACTGGCGAGGTGCAAGAGCCCAAGTTGCAGCAATTGACGTATGGCGCGCTTTTGCAAGGCCGCGTGGCCATGGTTGTGGACAGTGGCAACACGTCCAAGAAGGCTTTGACCATTGCGATCCGTTATGCGGCTGTGCGTCGCCAATTCGCGAATTCCAAGTCGAATGGCATCGAGACCAAGCTTTTGGACTACCCCATCCACCAGCGCCGCCTGATGCCATTGCTCGCTCAGTGTCTTGCGATGCAATTCACGGGCATTGAGATGACGACCATGTACAACAACATGATGGGCCGCCTCGAAGGTGCCAAGGAAGGCGACAAGGATTTGCCCGAGATCATCGAGACGCTCAAGGAAACGCACTCGACCAGCGCCGGTCTCAAGGCATTCTGCACGTGGAACTGCCTGAACACCATCGAGCAATGCCGTCAATCGTGCGGTGGCCACGGCTACTCGGCTTACACGGGTCTTGCTGGCATGTACCAAGATTTCGCCGTGCAATGCACGTGGGAAGGCGACAACACCATCCTTACCCTGCAAGCCGGCCGCTATCTGATCTCCTCTTACCGTGACGCCCTTAAGGGCAAGAAATTGGCCCCCGGCGTCGGCTACCTCAATCATCTCGACACCCTTCTCCAGAAAAAGTGCTCTGTCACCTCCCTCCACCAGATCCTCGACCCCGCCGTCATCATCGAGGGCTGGCAGGTCGTCTGCGCCAACGTTGTCAAGAACGCTGGCTTGGAATTCGAGAATTGCCTCAAGAATGGCCTCGACACTGACGATGCTTATGAACAATGCTGTAAGTCGCGCCCCGTCCCCTCTTTTTTTGATTTTTTTTGTCTTTTTTATGATTTTCATGCATCTGACACGTGTATTTTTTCTTCGTTTTTCTTAGCTCAATCGCGTCTGTACGCTGCTCGTCTCCATTCTTATGGGTACCTGTTCAATCGCTTTGCCGATGCCGTCAAAAAGACGCAAGGCGAGGTTGGCCAGGTGCTTTTGGACGTGTGCTTGTTGTACGGTCTGTACACCATTGAGGAGAATGCCGGTGCGTTCTTGCAATACCAATACTTCACGCCCGAGCAGATGGAATTCGTCCGCGCCCAGACCAATGTCTACTGCAAAAAGGTGCGCGACCAGGCCATTCCCCTTGTTGACGCGTTCAACCTCAGCGATTACATGGTCAACAGCCCTCTCGGCGTCCAGGATGGCAATGTCTACGTCAAGTACTTTAACCAGGTGCAACGTTCCAACCCCCAGGGCGAGCACCCCTACTTTGACAAGCTGATCAAACCCCTCATCCACCGCAGCATGGGCAATGACGAGGATAACGATTTGGACGATGAAGCTGCCGGTCTGGAAGATGAGGACGAGGATGACGAATAGATGTCTCGTTCAAAGTCTATCTCATCTTCCCCCCGGGCCGGCGAAATCGGCCACATTTTGTACTTTATCCGCTAGACACGCTTAGATCTTCCTTTCTTTCTTATTTTTATTCCCCCCTCCTGTATATTAAAATGCATCGTCTATAAATCAACATCTATTTCATTGAAATGCTTTCTCAAATCGCGTGTTTGACGCGTCGATGGTGAGTAAAACGCGTTTTTTTTTTTTTTTTTTATTTACTTTTGCCAGCCGCAATGGTGGGATTACAGCTCCAGTGCACATCCATCGGGAGTTCAAGTCTACCAGCGTGTTGCTGCGGACCAGCCAGGTGCTGCTTGGGCGACTCTCTTTTTTCATCCTTTTTTCTTTTTCACTTTGTTTTCTTTTCTTTTCTACGTCCGTCCGGTTATTTTTCGCCGTCTTGCGCATGTCGATGACGTCCCATGAGTCAGGCGGTGCAGCTATCACCAGCGGCAGTGCACGGTCGCCGCGCATGACGCCATCATCAGGCATCACAACGAGTGCGGCGCGTTTGCGCGCGTTCCAAGTGTATGTTCAATCGAAAAAGGCAGATGGCACTGTTTTGGACGCCACAACCAACGTGCACTATGAGCTCGCCAAACTGTCCATTCTCCTACTCGATCCGACGCGACCCTGCCCAGAATTGATCGACCAGGACGCATTTCAGCGCACAATAGGCCATCTGCAGCGCCAATACGGCCACGACAGCTACCAGTTCCCCGCAGCGACTTGGCTGCCTGCTGCTGATCTGATTGACGTAAGAAATAAATAAAAATGACAATGAGAGAAAAAGAGTATGATAAAGAGAGAAGGAAAAAAATGTGATGTGATTGCGTAAAGAGGAGATATTAACGCGGCAAGACCCATTTTTTTTTTGTCGATCCCAGGCACGTCGTTTGCGAAACAAAGACGCTTTGCTAGATATCAATCGCAAGTGCCGTGAATTAATTAGCTATTGCGATGATATGCCATCATCCAAGGCCATCACGTCTACGATCATGCGCTCCTTTTACAATTTGTAAAAAAAAAAAAAAAAAAAAAAAAAAAAAAAAAAAAAAAAAAGGCAAGAGAAAGGCAAGAAGGAGCTTGTTCTCACTCCCTTCTGGACCTTTCATAGCCTTATGGACCATCCTATCGAGCCGCGACATGACACGGTGGAATCAAAGGAGATCTCTTCCATTGTCAGCACGGCACTCTTTCCACTCTTGGATCGCCCGGACAAATGTGTTTTTTTGCGCTGGTATGATACAATCAAACTAAAGAGGACAGGAGCGTAAATTGAGGCCCATGGTCTGACCATTTCTTACCTTTTTTTTTTGATCCAGGACCGTGTACAA
The DNA here is from genome assembly GCA_025201375.1 of Gongronella butleri. Lineage (NCBI taxonomy): Eukaryota > Fungi > Mucoromycota > Mucoromycetes > Mucorales > Cunninghamellaceae > Gongronella > Gongronella butleri. The sequence goes on from JAIWZP010000064.1 coordinate 75,569, forward strand.
GCACAGCGACCCCCAAATTCAGCGCAAAGATCTCATTCTCACTATTATCCAGCACGTCAATGGTGCTGACACGGCTATTGGTTTTGGCGAGATGGCGGGGCATAGCATCGCCATGCTTCCAGTAGATGTGCTGGGCAAGGATCTGGTGCGCGTGGCGCGGTTGTGCAAAAACACCCTTGACAGCTCCCCCTGCCAGCATTGCATGCTTGCCTTTGTTATTGTGGGTAAGGTCAGCATCATGTTGCAATACAAACGCCAAAAGATGCTCATCAAATTATTGCTTTTTTTTTTTTTTTGTCTTTCGCAATTTTCCGCGAGTTAGAGCAGAACGTCACGTTTTACTTGGTGGATGGCCGGTCAGAGGTGCATACCATGGTTCACCTCGGCAAGATCAAGATGCCCCTTTGTATCAATGAGGTGCCTGATTATCTCAATCATGCAGATGATTTGGGCTTTATCCTTCGCACATATGAAACATTCTGCATCATCAAGCCACCGACATAGCCAACTATTGAACAGTGATTGCACTTGACCCACAGAATCAGAAATAAAAAAATTGCTTTTCGACACAAAGACGCACCTCAAACAAGCAAAAATTGACGTTTTTGTTGACCGAGACTTGTTTTTGTTGGGTAATTCAAGATCACGACCATTCAATGTACGACGAAGAGAGCAAATTTAATCACACCAGATACCAGGTACTTTTTCGTTGATTGGCACAGATCGGTGAACACGAAACGATGAAAACTAGACAAAAGTCGCCTATTGCTAATTGACAAGTTTTTTTTGTTGTGAAGCACGATAATCGCATTCATGACGACACGATCAAAAAAAAGGGGGTAAAATCACGCTGGATGTGGCCGCCTTGATACCTGACAGCAGGAGTGAAACGACCGAAAATAAATGAAGTCGATTTCGTTGTGAATTGAGCCTCCTTTTTTTGTTATGCTATTCTGTACACGTACCTGTACAATTCCATCCTCTGACAAAGAATAACAGTTGACAGTGTTACGGCTCACAAAAGGGACACTACAATGCACAGAACAAGAAATTTCCGCGAAAATACCAACTTAATTTTGATTTTTCAATCAGCTTTAGCCGCATGCGGATGAAATTGGCATGAGAAATAATGCTGGAGCGCGTCTCTTTTCAATAATGCAAGTTTCGCCGGGAGTAAGACGCACATGAAATTGAGAAAGTCGCAATTAACACATTTTCAATGTATTTTAGTCGTTTGCCAAAAGGTTTAAAGTGATCTAAGAAACCAGCGACTCAAGCCAATTATTTCACGCCTTGTCGTTCGAACCAGGCCGCCCGCGAGGTCCTGTAAACGTTGGATGGCGCGCAAATGGCGATATTGAAAATCGCCAATGTTCCAAGGGGTGCAGTCGAGAACCGGAAAATGGTTAAATTTAGGTGGTCAGATCGTCACGCCATGCGACCTCAGGGTGCGTCTTTCTCATTCACCGACGAAAATCAACTAAAAACCAGGGATCTATTGACTGGGTTTGGCGCAAACTGCGTTTTGGGCTTTATTTTCGACTCAAGGTGAACTCCACGAAAAATGTCTGTATCTCCAAGAAACACACATCATCAGAACGAGCATGGTTTGCTGCGTACATAGGCGTCGGTGATCGAAGAAAAAAAGCAATTTTTCGGTCTTTTTGACGCGGTTTTCAACTCTTATATATTTTTCAACGCGTGAAAACCCGCGTCAGGCGTCGATTGACCCGCGTCTTTTTCTCATTGAATACATGCATCTGATGTGTTTCTTGCTTGTGCACGCGTCAGCGCTGCTCTAGCGACGTGTTCTTCCTGCGCAAATCGCGTTTGAAATTGAATCTAAAATTGCTCATTGCTCATCAACACGCAGATGGATCGCCCTCATTTTTGGCATTTCTGTTGATTTTGCCATACGATGTACCTTGTGCGCAAGTTTGGTGTGATTCTGTGAACCTGATTTTTCAAATTCTTCCGGGCGCCTCAAAATGGCTCGTTTTTTCATGTGCGTGAAGCGCGTCCTCAATGCCCCGCATCGGGTGCAAATTGAGTTTAACTATGTAGGGGTTTCTGCCCTCAATTTCACGTTTTGGACGCGTTTCCAGGGCTCGACGGTGACTCGATGGTCATGTACACGCGATTTTCGTATTTATAGGTAATTTCGCGCGTGATCGCCAGCTAGTGATTCTTGCAAGGCATTCATTGCACGCCAACCAAAAAACGCTTGGTGTTCGCCGTGTTCTGTTCCATGAAAAATGTGCATCGATCAGGTGTTTGTCGAGGAATTGGCATGCAAGGCTTTTTTAAACTGTGTTTTGGCCATTTTTCAATCGATTCACCACTTGTAGGGTCGTTTGCTTGTTCCATCAATGAATCCAAGTCTTCTCGTTCGAATGAGCCCGCTTCCGAGGATCTGAGGCCACTGAGTGGTGCGCGATGACGATTTCACACGATTTCACACGATTTCATGTCCATTTTTTGTATCAGTTTTGCACATTCCCCACCCCCCTTGATCCCGACTAGCACCGATGTATTTTTTTATATGCGAATTGTGCATGGCAAAATTGGCGGGGGACGGCCAAACACGTTGTGGATGAGTTTCAATGGCAGAAAAGCGTGGAAAAAAGGCAAACACCCGAATTTTGCAGCGCCATCTCGGCACGTCGTCCCCATTTGGAAGTGTCTGTGTTCCTGACGATTGAGAGCGCGACATGCAAGGCCGTTTGAACCCAAGAACAGGGACGGACGCCCGCACCCCAACGAGCATCATACTCGCCCAAAAGCGAAAAAAGAAAAAGTCGTGCTTCCCACGTCGGTGCGTCTTTGTTTATGATGTCAGAAGCGCCATGTTGTGCCATGAAAGAGGGGTGCGTGCGCCATGACGAGTGGGTAGAGCTGGCCGACGTTTAAAGTTTTACGCCTCTGCTGGGCTGAAATGGGACTTTTTGGGTGACACAACATCGACAGCGAGGCAAATTATAAAAAGAGCCCCTTTTTTTTTCCAGACGCGGGCGCATTTTACGCTTCTTCTTTTTCCATCAACTCTTTTTATAAACGACAACATGACTGTGGAAACGTTCCCTATTGGCTACTTTTACATCATTTCGCGCCTCAATGGCCTGGTGCTCGATATTGCCGAGGACAAGCATGAGCAGGTAACGAAAAGAGAGAATGAAATTGTTGCGTGCGGTTCCATTTATCCCTCCTTGTTACTGTAGAAACCCTTTATTTTGACGGCCGAGAAGAAAACGGCGCATTCCGAGCGCGATTCGCAGCTGTGGATCCACCAAGATGGTAAGCAATGACGTGCTTTTGCGTGTAAAAGATGAACCTGGAGGTACTGACAGCCGTTTTTTTTATTTTCGCTGCATCACGATAGGCTTTTTGACCAACAAATCGTCGGGTCTCGTGTTGGATGTCGACAAGGCCGGCACCTTCAAGGGTAAGCAACTCAAAAGAGAGATGCGCAGGAGGGGCAATTGGCCGTTTGGGCACGATGATGATGAGTAGTGACGCGACATGGTGGGAAATCGTTCAGGAAAAAAAAAAAAGAGAAATCCATCGCGTGTCACACAAAGGCAACACGCTAAGCTTAATTGGTTTTTTTCTTGGTCGATTTTTTAGCCATCTTTACGGCCGAGCAGCGCCTGTTTTTGGACCATATGAAGGAGGAGGACGAGGTAAAAAAAAAAAAAAAAAGAAAAAGACGCGACACGTCGCTGTCTACGGGCACCAATTGACGCGAATGAATTCTCTCCTCGATTTTTTTTTTCATGAACATAGGCTCATGACCAGCGCTTTGGGTATGATGGCAAGTGCATTTACACGCTGAGCGACGCCAATTTGGTGGTTGACATCCGCAAGGCGTCCGAGGAGGCTGGTGCGCGCGTGATGGTGTACAAGCGCAAGGAAGAAGAGGACGCGCCCAACCAGATGTTCCAATTCGAACTTGCGGACCCTCCCAAGGTGGTTGTGGAGTCGCAAGAAGAGGAGAACAGCAAGCACGAGCGTCTGCAGGCGTGGTTTGGCAACTGGTTTGGCTGGGGCGACAAGAAGAAGGTTGTCCTTGAGGAGAAGGAGCTGACCGACGCGCACGAGAAGGTGTACAAGGAGAAGAAATCGCACATGAGCCACCAATTGCTCGCTGGCGCCGTCGCCTACGAGGCATTCAAGGTCTGGGAGAAGAGCCAAGAAGCCAAGGGTGAAAAGGTCGAGCATGCCACCGTCAAAAAGATGGTTGCGGGCATTGCCGCCGCCGAGGTAATGACAATGCAAAAGAAAAAAAAAATGCATCACTAACACGATTTTATCGATCTTTTTAGATTGTCAAGCTCATTGAGGAGCGCCGTGGTCAAGATGAAGACGATGATGATGATGAAGATAAAAAGAACGAGAAGCGCGGCATGCTTGAGGGCATGGCCACGAGCGCGGCCATGAACTTGATCGAGTCCAAGTACGGCATGAAGTAAAAACGAATAAAATGACACCAAAACGCATTTCAGGGCGCAATTGGGAAAAAAAAAAAAAAAAAGACGGATGGCGAGCGGAGTTTAAAATGTTCAAGCCTTTCAATGCGCAGTTTTTTCCTGAACTGTTGCGCTTTTTCTTTCCTCTTTTTTTTTTCACTCAAAAATGTCGACGCCGCCTATTGATAACAGCAACACACTGCCGTCTGTGCAAAAGTCGACGCGCCGTTTTGCGCCGACGATCCGTGGTCGTGGCAGGGGAGGCGCGCGTGGCAGCGATCGTGGCGCGTCTGGTGCGTCTGACGCCGGCTCGTCGTCTGCTTCGACGCCCTCTGCGACGGCAGGCTCGTCGTCCGCCAGCCCCAGCGTGAAAATCGAGCAGGGCAGCAGCATCGGCCACCTGCAGTCGGACGCGCCCAGCGACGGTCGCCTGCTCAGCGTCCATGGCCCCAAAACGCGTGGTGGCGCGGCAAAGGTATAGAAACACGCCCCCCAAAACAAAAGACAAACAGCTCGCTGATCTTGTTTATTTTTGCTGGATCTGCTTGCCCCTCTTTTGGTTCTGTAGATGAAGTTCAAGCCGACGATCCCGGCGCGACGCAACAAAAAGGAGGTGACGGCCTCGGCATTGGATCAAGTGATCAAAAACGAAGGCCATGACCGCCATGGCGGCGACCGAGGCGGTCGTGGCGGTCGTGGACGTGGTCGAGGTGCGCGTGGTGGCCGTGGACGAGGCCGTGGACGCGGTCGTGGTCTCGTTGTCGAGGAAGTCACGGCTTCTGGTATCTTTTCTTTGGGTCCCTCGGCAGCCGGTAAGCATTTTGAGAGAAATTGGGCAAAAGGAAGATCAATTCTTTGGAATTGAAAGGAATTGATCAAGAAAAAAAAAAAGCTCGATTCCTTGGAATTGAGAGGATTTGAGGGCAAATTAAACGTGATTTGAACGCATCTCATTCTTTTTATCCAATTTTTTTTAGCGTCGCGCTCGCGCAGTGCGATGATGGCGTCGACGGGCGCGTATGCGAACTACGGTGGCGATGTTGATTCTTCGCGATATGACGAGAACGGCGCGGACACGGACATGAGCGTGCTTTTTTCGAGCGTGGCGGACACGACGACGCCCGTTGTCGTGCCACACGTCGCGCGCACTGCCGGCGAATTGGAGCCCTCGGATCTGACACGGTCTGGTCACAAGATTCCTTGGCTGCGAACAAAAAAGGACAGCAACAGCATGGATGTCGATACCAAGGCCGAAGGTAAAAAAAAAAAAAGAAAAAAGTTGGCTGATTGGATTTCTCACCCTGCGTTTTGGTCGTTTCTAGTGAAATTGGAAGCAATGGAAGATGGCCCAACATCCGATGCCGGCGCAGACGCCGCTGTTTCTGCGCCTCCACAAGAGCTGTGGGAGATGGACGACGACGCGCCTGCACAAAACATCTTTGGTGTCAATGAAAATGTAAAAGCATGATTAACGGCGCCCATGGGATGCTTATTTCGCCTTTTTTCTTTTTCTTTTTTTTGATGGCGATAGAACAAGGTGGTGTCAGTGGCCGACGACGAATTGCTGCTTTTCCAGCTGCCGAGTGTGGTGCCAAACTTTGAGCGCTCATCCAAGCGCAAGCTCAAGGAGGAGCAAGTGGAGGAAGGTGCAGACAAGGGCAAGGCGCCCGAGAAATCGCTGCCGACTGCCGCGCAAAAGGCGACACTTGAAGAGCAGATGAGCAAGATGTCACTGGCAGACATGCCAAGCGGCCGCGTGGGCAAGCTGGTGGTGTTCAAGAGCGGGAAAATCAAGCTCAAGCTCGGCAACATCCTGTTTGATCTCGACACTGGCATGGCGTCGTCGTTTTTGGAAAATGTCATGGTCGTCGACACCGAGAGCGGCCAAGGAAAAAAGGCCATTGAACTCGGCCATCTCGTCCAAAAGTTCACTTGTGTACCAAATATGAATGCCTTGCTGCAGGATCAAGAGTAGAAACACCCCATACCAAAAGAGTGAAAAAAAAAGAAATAAAATGACGAATCCTTGTGTTTTTATTAATTTGCATGATGGCCACGCGCGCGCGCCCTCGTTTCAAACCCCGCCACACTTGGAATTTTTCATGCCAATTCCCTTTTTCTCGCGCCTTTTCTTGTATTTTCCCCTTTTTTTTCCACGTATGTTCTCGTTTTTTGTTTGTAGTTTGTTTGTTCTCTCAGCGCTCGTGTACTCTTACGCGATCCTGTCGCAGCAGAACCGGCCACTACCCGTGAAAACCAAAAACACATTGCTTGTGATTGCCCATCCGGACGACGAATGTATGTTCTTTGGCCCCACGCTCACGTCCCTGCAAGCCACGAGCCCAAAGACAAAGGTGCACGTCCTGTGCCTGTCTACAGGTACGAACGTTTACCCAATTGGCCCCGTCACGGCTCATTATTTTCCAATTTTATTCGTAGGAAATGCGGACGGCTTGGGCAAACAGCGCGAAAAGGAGCTGTCGCGCAGCTGTCAGGTGCTTGGCATTGCGCCGTCGCGTTTGCGCACCGTCGATCACGCGTAAAACCCGATGAAATCGCGTGTCTAGGCGCGTCAATGACTCATTTTCGCGTTTTTTTTTTTCAAATAGAGCATTGCAAGACGGGATGACCAATGAGTGGTCACCCGCGGTGATCGCGCCCATGGTGGCTGCCATGGTGGACAAGAACAAGATCGACACGGTATGGCAATTGCGCGAGTTCATGAGGCAAAAAGATGCGCTCATCATGATTTTTTTCGCTTTTTTTAATTTTTTTAATTTTTTTTTTTTTTGCAGATCATCACGTTTGACGACTATGGCGTGTCCGGTCACACGAACCACCGTGCGGCGTACCGTGGTGTGCTTGCGTACCAGGAGCAATACGGCGGCGAAGTCGCCGTGTACAAGCTGGTTTCCATCTCTGTGTTGCGTAAATACATTGGCATGCTGGACATCCTTATGATGAACTTGCAGGCGCGCTGGCTGCGTCGCCCAGGCGCCGCGTCGTGGACGTCCATCTCGTCTGTGCCGGCCTACTTGCAGACACACATGGCCATGCGCCAACACCGCACGCAATTGGTCTGGTTCCGATGGCTCTATGTGACCTTTTCGCGCTACATGTTTATCAATGAGCTGGAGCGCGTCCACAATGAAAAATAAATAAATAAAAAAGAAAGTGTCGCGTGCCAAGTGCACTCATGACGCGTTTTTTTCTCGTAAACCCCTTGTTTATGCGTGTGAGGTTGCTTGTCGCCAATGGCGTCGATGCCACAATGGCGTGATTGGCTCTATTAAGGTCACATCAATTGCTTGCTGCTGCACTGGACTTTTTTTTATTGGATATTTGTAAGGCCAAACCTATTGAATTCGCCAAATCCATGGCAAAATGGGGCGCATATGGGCTCGTTTGAATTGAATGACAGGCAGCGATGGATGATGACGTAGGGAGAGAGCACGAAAAAAATATCTGTATAGTATGCACTGGGTGCATGGCATTGCGAAATTGCTCTTGCACACCGCAGACCTTGCACAAAAAAAAAAGACAAAACAGCGCGAATGGACGCGTCAATGGCAGGTTTCTCACTTTTTTTTTTGTGTGCTCTGATGGAGCTTATGAAACGACATGACCAACAAAGGAGCACCAGCGATGATCACACCCACGGTGGGCAAAAATGATGGAAAACAATCATTTGAGTTGCAAAAGTGCGAATTCGCGCTCATCATTTCATTATTTGGATCATGTGCTACGAAGCGGGAAAAGGATGCGCGCCGAAAATAATGGTCCTACAGAACATCCAAGGGCTGTTTTTTCCGTTTTTGGGGTAGCTTTTGGCACCTCCTTTTTTCTTTTTCCTCTTTTCGCTCTTTCTTCTCTCGCTTTTTCTTTTTCTTTTTTTCTTTTTTTTTTGTTTGGATTCAACCCCCCTCTTCCACTTCTCTCTTTTTCTTTATTTCCCAACAACATCGTCGGAAGCACCGAGCATGAGTTCATCAAAAGGTAAGGATCGTGTGCTGGAGGGCAATATGGCGGCCATTGACACCCCGAGTCATGCTTTAGGGGACAAGGCGCTTATCAACAAGTTTGAGCAGCTGAAAAGGCGTGTACACGATATGGAGCAGGTAGGAAAAAAAAAAGAAAAAGAAAAGAAAAAGACAAAAAAGAACCATTTGCAAGGCAACACGTGCATTTACGCGTTTTTTTTCGCTTTAGGACAACACGGCTATTCAGTCCAAGCTGTCACGAGCGCAGAAACAAGTCAAGCGGTTACGCATGGAGCGCATGTAAGCCAATTGGGGCAGTAGAGCTGGCCAATGTGGGGGAAAAAAGGCCATTGACGCCTTGTTTTAGTGTACTTCTCGAGCAATTGGACGAGTATTACGCCAACAAGGGCCTCGGCGGCAGCGACAGCGATGATTCGGACGCTTCCATCCAGGCGCTCCTGGTACGATTAAGCGGAACACGAGAAAAAAAAAAAAGACGCTGACATGACGCTTTTTTTTTATTTGCCCAGTCTGATCCACGCATGAAACGACACGTCCGAGGCAAGAAACGCAAGCGCCACGGTGCCGGTAGTCGTGGCGTGGACAAGAAGCGTGCGGGGCGTGCGCAGGACAGCACGCCCGGGCGCAAAAAAAAGGACCCGAATGCGCCAAAGGGTCCCGGTAACGTATTTTTCTTGTATTGCCGCATGGAGCGGGAGAATTTCAAGGACGAGGCACAAACCGAGAATCTTGGCGAAGTGACGCGCCTGCTCGGTCAAAAGTGGAAGGCCATGTCTGACCAAGAAAAAAAGGTAAATGCGACTTTTTTGTCGGTAGTGGACCCATTTGACGCTTTTTTTTTGGTTTTTCATGCAGAAATACTATGATGTTTATGACAAGGAGCAAGAGGAATACCGCAAGGCCATGAAATCGTATACCGAGGCCGGTGGCGGCGACGCCGGGCGCATCGCTGTCGAAGAGATGACGCGCAAGGACAAGGAAGAAGAAGAAGGAGATGGCAAAGACAGGCCCATCAAGCTGGAAGACGCCGACATTGACAGGCTGGTGCAGCAGCAACAACATGATGATGACGATCAAGTCGAGGCTGAGGATGAGGAAGAAGATGAGGATGAGGATGACGAGGACGATCTCGACGAACTGGACGAAGAAGAAGAAGAAGAAGACGAAGAAGACGACGATGACGAAGATGATGTAGATGATGATGACGACGCAGCCTCCAGCATGTCCATTGACCCGCCATCCGCGCTGTCTATGGATGCCCCCCTGACCAATGGCTCCTCCATACCATGAAATTGCTCCCTGTTGTAGTTGCTTAGAATTTAGATTTCCCCCGCTCATTATCTGCTTTTTTTTCGTGTTTTCCCATCTTGTTGGTTCCCCCCGTCCATTTTTTCTTTCTTTCTTCTCTTTCTCTTTCTCTCTTTTGCCCCTGTCACATGTGTACATAAATAATAGCGTTTTATTCACATTCACCGCTGAATTGGATGACACGACGGACGAATTGCGGGGTTGTGATCATGGCATAATGATCGCCGCGGCACGACACGTCGTCCACGACCACGCGTGTCACGCCCAATTGGACCAATCGGTCGCGCATCGCCAATGTCTGTGCCACATCGACCAATTGGTCGTCTGGGCTGTGAATGAGCAAGACGGGTACGTTGTCCAGAGTCTGGGGACGCGGCTGCGGCAATTGCGTAGGCGAGGCACCAGCATATTTTTCTTGATCGTTGCCAAATGCCTGGCTGATGAAATCCAAATAGTCCGGGAACGTGCGCAACAGCAATGGCAAGTCGTAGATGCCGTCGGCACCCACAATGCCCGCGAGATAAGGGTCTGTGTTGTATTTTTCGTCCAACAGCAGCATGGTTGCGATGTGCGCACCGGCCGAATGGCCCACCAAGATCATTTTGCTCGGATCATATGCATTGGCGACAGGCGGGGTGGCGTGCAGGAATTGCAGCGCGGCCGCAATGTCCTCAATGTGCGCGGGATGGTGAACCAATGGCTTGCCCTCTTCCAGCAGACTCAATCTGAAAAAAGGAAAAGATTAGCTAAGCATGTGTGCCTTCTTTATTCAGATTTTTGCGATTTGACCCACCGATAGTTGGGCAGAGCCACCGAAAAACCTTGTTCGCAGAGGGCCTGGCCAAGCTTTGTGTGGTCTTGTTTGTCCTCGGAACGCCAGGCACCGCCATGGAGAAACACGAGCAACGGCCGCCCGGCGCCCTTTTCGTTGGGATAAACGTCCACGTCGCCATACGTGCCGCCGAGGCCTTGCTTGTAAGTAAAAGTGAGCATACTTTTTAAAAGGAGAATAGGAGACCAACAAGGGGAGACGGGAGGGGGGACGACGGAGGAGAGACGGTGAGAAAAAAAGAGCCAAAAAAAAAAAAAAAAGGGTCGCACCAAAAACCGTGATTACGGCTCTTTTTCAGACCCCTTTAAATTGCATTTTTGATCTGTTTCTTTCTTTTTCTTTTTTTTTGTTTTTGCTCTCCACACTCTTTTTTCGTTCTTTTTTTACTTTTGACCCACACGCTTCCCCCCTCCTCCTCCCCCCCCCACGCTCTCGCTCACGCGCCAGCCCGCTGTCTCCTTCCTTTTTTTTTCTTTCTTTCTTTCCTCTCCTCTCCTCGTCGCCTTTTCTCCCTCTCTTTCTTCATACCCAGCCAATTCCCTCTTTCTCTCTCTTTTTTGTTTTTAAAAAGGTATGCAGTCCCCTATTGCCGATCTGACGACAGAAACGCGCGCAACCTCGGGCGACATCCCTCCTCCACTTGTGGGTGCGTCCACGACCATTGTCGGCAATAGCATGTATGTATTTGGCGGGCGGCTTGTTGCGTCGCGGCAAATGACGAATCATTTGTATATTTTGGATCTTTCGACGTTGGTGTGGGAGCGGCACATTGCCCCGCCCGACTCTGACCCTGCGCCATTGCCACGATATTTCCATTCGGCCAACATTTATGGCAACAGCATCGTGCTGTTTGGCGGCATGAGCAACGCACGACGCAACTCGGCCACGACGCAGGGCCTGTGCACGCTGGACGACCTGTGCTTGTTTGACCTCGACACGTTGTGCTGGCGCTATCCGACCGTCACACCAAGCATCTATACCCCGCAAGCGCGGTACGCGCATTTGGCCGTGTGCTCGCATGACCGCCTGATTGTCATTGGCGGCCAGGACATGCTGAACCAATACATCAATGAGATAAATATCTTTGATCTCAAGCAAATGACGTGGATTCAGGGCGGACCCGTCGACCAGCAATATGGCGCGTATCGCTCGGTCGCCTTTTGCCCACTTTCGTCGTCGCAGGGCCAATCGCCGCTGTGGCCGCCGTCGGACAAGCAGAGCACGGATCTGCCCGTGTGCATCTACTCGAATTACAACTTTGCCGATGTCACGCGCGACTTGCAAAGCTGCCGTCCGCTTCAGGAGCACCCCGTCAAGTTCACGAACCATTCGGATGACATGAAGGGGTCTCAATTGCCGCCTGGTCTGCGCTTCCCCTCAGGCCACTTGCTGGGCCATCACATGATCATGACCGGCACGCTGCTCACGCCCACACACCGCTCGTTCCACCTGTGGGCACTCAATCTCGCGAATCTGGTGTGGGTGCGCGTCGACACGGGCACCATTCTCGCGCAAGGCTCGTGGAACAGAGGCATCTTGCATCGCGAGCAGCAGAAATTCTACGTCATTGGCAATCGGCACCGCGACCTGCTCGAGGACTACAACCACCGCCAAATCAATTTTGAGCACGTGGCCATTGTCGATCTCGAGGCATTCGGCATTTACACGCATCCCGATCAGACGTGCGCGCCCATTGCGCAGGAATTGGGCCTCAGCATGATGAACGAGCCTGGCATGGCCGACATGGAGATGGTGTCCACCGATCAAAAGGCGATCCCCATCAATTCGACCATTTTGGCCCAGCGATGGCAATATTTTGCACGTTTAATCGAAAATCAATCGATCCACAACAAGCGTCTGCAATTCACAGAGTCGTACACGGTCACGCTCGCGTTTCTGCAATATTTGTACACGGACCACCTCATGACGGCGCAGCAGCACCAGCCCACGGTCCTGTCGCGCCTTCTTTTGCTAGCTCACATGTTTGACATGCCACGCCTCATGCAATTGACCACACACGCACTCCACCAGATCTTGACCATTACCACGGCTCACATGGTGTACGAGACCGCCGCGCTCACGGGCCGCACGGCGTTGCAAATTCGTGCGCTGCGCGTGATGATCAACACACGCAAGCTCTTGCAACAGCAACAACAACAACAGCAGCAGCAGCAAAATGGTCCGCAGCAGCGCCTCATGAGCCCGAACCAGTCACTAGCGTCGCCGACATCGACAAACAGCCATGGCGGCACGGGCTCAACGCCGTCGGCGGCAACAAGTGGTATGGTGTACTCGCCAAGCTTCCAAAACAGCATTATGATGGACGACAATGCGTCCACGGTCAATGGGTATCCGGCCATGAACATGTCGCCGACCAACACGAACATGCGCCACATGGACGCGCGCCGGCCCAGCCACGTGCACTCTGTTTCGCCCACGCAATACGACGATCCTGCATCACCGTACCCGTCTTCAATGCAGCACCAACAACATCACTATCACATGCAGCAGCAGCAGCCGCAGCACCATCATCTGCACGCGCCGTCGGCATCGCTGTCGCCGCACCAACATCACCAAAGCCCCACCATGATGCCATTGTCGCCAACCGTTGATCGATCTCATGGCAGCTATAGATTCTAGGGCACTTGTTTCTTCTCTCGGGCCACCACGCCTGCTTTTGAATCGCGTATTAATGCTAATTTCTATCACCGTATCATTACACATCAATAAAACTGGTCGTTTTCGATTTTTTTAATCATTTCTCGTTATTTTGCTACAGGATGGCATGATTTCATGCTGTGTCTTTCAAATTCAGGACCCGATGAACAAGATTTGTTGGACGCGCGCATCCGGCGAAAAAAAGGGGGGCGATACGAAAAGATCTTCTCCATTTGTTACAATACAGTATCATACTGTACGTAGGTAGCACGCGCGACAGAAGCGCAGCCTGTCTCCACTCATCATATCGGCGTGCAGGACGCCTTCAATGAATCTGTGACCAATGGACGGTAAAAGTACTTGTGTTTGAACAAATTTGGAGAGATCGCGTTGAAATCCGGGAGACCTGGTGTGCAATGACTCTGAGAAGAAGAACTCGCATTTTCGATTTTGGTTTGGCAGCAGACATGATGCTGGTTCGACTCTGCCTGCCTGTCCACACAGATTTCACAAATAATGTGAGCTTCCGCAAGGGTGATGAAAAACATTAGCCGCGAGCATCTACTGTAAGCAAGTACGTACCCAAGAAAATATCATACAGTATCATATACATACAAAAACACGATTTTCATCCGTAATTCCGTATCATTCATACTGAACTTTTGAATTTTACACGCAAATACTGTAAGGCCCTTTGTTCGCTCCATTTTCAATCTCAGTGGGCTGAAACCGATGCGTGCTATCATTTCAATGCGTGAAGCATCGCGCTGCTACAGTACAACACTGCACAAGCAAAAACGTACATACACATTTATTTGTCATACCTTTTATTATCATAATACTGTATCCCCAAAGCGCGTTTTTTCAGACTTTGCCGGCCTGCTGTGCCTCCAGAAATTTTTTTTACATCCTGCTTGCCCGCCAATGAAAAACGCACCGCGGCGTACTGTAAACACTGGCCCAGTGCTGCTTAGGAGTCAGGACGAACCCGCACGATTTTTTTTTGAACTCGAAAATTCCAAAAACCTCAGATTTGTTCTGTTTTGCATTCATTTCGCCACCTGCATGGTCGACCCCTCTCAAAAACAGCTGTACAACAGTATTGCGTTCAGCGCAAAATTTGCAACGAAAAAGCTTAAACCCCCAAAGTGCTACGACCACTTTTTAAAAATTCAGGGGTCACTCAGGGGTCACACTTTTCAAACTCAGAAAATGCCAAATTTGGGAAATTTCGAACTCCGAGTGATCAATGCATCCCAAACAGGTAACTCCGACCATTTGCTATTGGCTGACAAAATGACATACTGTACAAGTTGCCCAACGTAAGAAAAAAGCCCAAAGAGTGACGCATGAACGGCGATCGCTCGACCGAGAAAAGTGCCTACTTTGCTCAATTTTTTTTTTGCAAAAATTTAAGGTTTGACACTTCCAAATTAAGGTGCGTGGATTGCATGATGGAATTTTTTGTACAGTTGTTAAATAATAATATTATATACAGTATGTACAATACTACTACATATTATTACAGTATGTATTATTATGATGATACAGTATTACAATATTGTGATTTTTTTTATTTTTATGATATTTTTGGAAAGATCAAGGATAGCGCCATTTTCTTCTTCCTCGTCGACCATGGCGCGCTAGCGTGCGCGGCGGGTGGCAGCACGCTGGCGGGAGTCGGCAGCCTTTTTGTTGTTGGCGTGCGCGGACTACTTTCGCCGACGACGTACTTTTTTAGATCAAGCCGTCGCCAATGGTCGACTTCTTGGTGTCCGCGCTAGCAGCAGCATCTGCAGGTGCAGCTGGCTGCTTGGCAGGACGGTCAGCGCAGCTGGGAGTCGGGGTCGCTCGATGACTCGAGTGTCATGGGCACCGCAGTGAGCAGACCACCAGAAGAGGAAGAAGGATGGGGAGCGGCCAATCCAAGGAGGACTTGGGCGGCCTCGTCCATAATATATATTAAAGTCTGCCGCAAGAAGCAAGAGCTCTTCTTCTTGTTGGGCGACGGCGGCGACGAATCAAGGCACGTTCTCTTGGTGGACGGCCAATGCTTGTTGTTGTGGCGGCGGCACGGGGCCCTGCATGGGCTCGTCGTCTTGATTTTTGTGCCAGACGACAAAGCTGTGGGCAACAAGGCAATCAGCCTGCTCCAATTCGCTCTTGAGGGCATTTGGCAAGTGCCATTTTGGCGCAAGAATGCGCGGAACCAGTTTGTGGCGCTTGCCGTGCTGTTTGCAAACATGGACTTGCATTGCATCCATTGGGGCAAGCACTTCTTGACCTTTTTGGCCATTTTGGTCCATTGGGACAACTTGATTGCGGCCATTTTGATGCGCTGCTGTTGGCCAAGGCAGCGGCGGATGGAGATGGATGCGCGCAAGAAGGCAAACGTTCGTCGGGGCGCGTTGCACTTCTTGGTGATCGCCTTTTTCGCGCGATGCACGTGCACTTGTGCTTGGAGGAGCTGCTGCAGCTGCAGCTCTTGTTGTTGTTGTTGCTGCATGAGTATCATGATGTACTGCTGTTGCTGCTGTTCTTGCTGGTACTGTACATGAGCATCATCATGTCATGCTGAAGCTGCTGCTGTTGCATTTGCTGCTGCTGTTGTTGTTGATGCTGCTGCTCCTGTTGCTGTTGATGTTGCTGTTGCTGTTGCTGTTGCTCCTGGAGTTCTTCAAAACGCCACAGGGCAAGCACGGGCGAAGACGGTCAAGGAAGAACACGACGAGGAGGAGAGGCGGTCACCTCGCGCGTGGTGGTGCGCATCTTGGGCACCGGCACCGGGGGAGGACGTCCACGTGCTTTGGCACGGGCGGCGAGTAGCTGGCCTGACGCGTCGTCGCGGTCTTGCTTTGCGCGTCACGAGAAAAGAAGGGCAAGATCTCGGCGGGCTTCGTGCTTGGCGCGCGCAACGGCGTGGGCTTGGGATCGGGCGTGGCCACCGGCTTAAGGACAGGTTCACCGGCAAAGATGCACACGCGCGCGGGCTCGCTCGTCAGGGGCAGCGGCTGGGGCGACGGCGCGGGCGATGCCATGGATGTGGGCGCGCTGGTCAGCGAGGTCGACATGGGCGATGATGGTGTGAACGAGGGCGCGGTCGTCTCGGGCAATGGTGTGCTCGCAGACGTGGTGGTGGGCGCGGACGCTGGCAACGGGAGCCGCTCAACATCCATCTGCGCATTCGTGCGGCGGAGCGCCGCGGCAACACGCTGGATTCGAAAATAGAAAAGGGAGAGAGAACAAAAAAAAAGGGAGAGAGAGAGAGAGAGACAAAGAAAATAATCAGTTTCATATCGAATTTACTTCAGGGGGTGCTTTTAGAAAAAAAGAACTTACATTTTCATGTTCATCGAGCTTGTGCGTGACGTACAATGCAGACTGCACCATTGCCATCCACCAGCTCATCCGAAGAAATGGGAAACGCGTCGACGCGCTCCTCCGAATCGCCACCAAAAAGATCACCACGCGATTGGGAACCAATCAATGACGGGAATAAACGCGCTATCAATGCCACGTCTCCAGAAAACTTGAGATACAGGCCCACAAGAGTGAGCTAAAAGTACAAATCAGCAGGGATAAGAAAAGGGGACATAAAAAAATACGCAAAAGGGAAGCAAAAAAAAAAAAAAAAAGAGAGAGAGCGAGAGAAAAAAAAAGGCGGTTTTGTTCCCATGAAAGCGATTATGTTTCAGATTAGCCAACCAGATCGCTTGATTTCGCTCTCCTCCTCCCCCCTTTTTTTTTCGTCGCGAGAGAGCATCCGTTTTTTTTTTTCCCCATAACAATGACTTTTTTTTAAAAAGCGCGTCAATCAACAAATGCGCTATTTTTGCGAAATAAGGGGGGGACACACCATACCGCAGCAGCATTTCAATGGGGGTACACCAGTTGGCTCTTGCGGCGTTGGAGGCATTGACGCTTAAGGAATGCGCGACTGCAGAAAAAAAAAAAAGCTAGGAACATGCCCCAATGTCGGTTTTCTCGACAACCATTCCATTTATTTCCATTTTTAAGTAACACAAAATCCAACGATCAGACTCTCAAACCTTCTGCAGTAGGTTCAATAATCATCGATTCAAGGGCTGGTGAGTTTTGCTTTGAAAAATCGCGTGTAAACCCCAAAAACTCGACATTGCAGGAGCTGGTGCTCAAAGTCGCAGGCTTTCACGACGGAGGATGGGTGTCCAAATTGCATTTCCATTGCGCTGTGTGCAAAAAATATATCCAAACAGTCGTTAGTTTCCGAATACTCGTGATTACACTGGTAAATCCAAAAAATTGCTTTCATCGACCAACTTTAGCACTGCAGAGTCTTAAAAAGCGATCTAGCGTGTGAAGCCAAGTTAGGAACCTCGAATGGGTCTTGGTTTGCAGCAGCCCAAGCTCAAGGTAGATCGCTACTCGCAAATGTAAAAATGAGTCAATTTGAAGACCAGAGACGAAATCGAAAAAGTGGGTCCGCAGAATGACATGACACTTGCACACAAGATGTATCTCACGGTGAAACGACGAAAAATGCCAAAAGTAGCGTGATTGATCCGCTCAATGGCGAGCAAAGAGCAAAATCACATAAAACTTGCACTGCGAATTGCACCGGAAAAACGTATGTTTGTAGCCGCGCTGACGCGTCCACTAGCAAGAGACACGCCATGTGCGTGGATTTTAAGTAACAACAGGCACGTGTTGCTGGACGCCTGACGCGGTTTATCACGCGTCCAAAATTATATATGATTTGGAAACCGTGTCAAATCTTATGAGGATCAACTTTTTTCAAAGATCATTGATATCTACGTGTCAAGCAGACCATGTTCTTTTCAATGATCCGCGTTTCAAAGCGATACGGCAATTCCTCATCAAGTTTACTCTAGGTCGAAAATAGAGAGCCAAATGCAAGTTACGCTGTAACCAGCGTATGCACCGTTGGTTTTTAGTTGATTTCCGTCAGCGAATGAGGTGTGTTTATCATGTGGTTGAATGGCGCGGTGATCCGAGAACCTAAATTTCCCGTTTTCAAATTCACGACTGAACCCCTTTGGAAAATCTGTGAATTTCGGAATGGTGATTGCACGTCATCCAGTGGTTGGTGCACCCCGTGGATGGGATCATTCAAACGAGGTAATTTGGATGCACAATGTCCTAGAATTTTATATCCTGAAAGGATGCAAGTTTGGCCACAAACGACCAAAAATAAATAAAACGCTTTAATTGCTATTTTCTCGACAAACACTTGGACGATTCCAGATCTATCGCACTAAACACGATGCAATAACAGAATGTTCAAATCACGTGCTGTGTGCTGAACGCATAATAATTAAAACTCTATTTCGTAACAAAAGATTACCAATTTTGCAACAAGTCGAGATATCAGCCTCTACCGTGATCCGGTCGCTGTCAAAATTGGTCCAATTCACTGTCGTATTAATTTTATGCTATTCACCAAGTTTGGGCTATTAATATGCATTTTTGGTGAAGATATGATTACTAAGGTGTTGCGACTCAGAAGCAAATGCGCGATTGCTGGTAACACAGGCATCTTGCCGCCCTAGAAACAGGCGCAATCGGCGTCAATGAATGATCTGTTTCACCAGTAGTGCATTTGAAGCATTTGACAAAGAAAAATCAATAGCTATTTTATCCTTTTTTTAAAAACATAACCGATGAGCTTTTATGATGACCCAAAAAAAAAAAGGTACCTCAGGGCGACCAATGGGCTGCGGAGGGACGATTTTTTTTGTCACATCTTGTCCTGCTGTCCAAAAAAGGACGCGTGCGGGGCTCCATCATTTTGTTTCACAGCAACCTCTTACTTTTGCTCTTTTTTCCCATTTCGTATCTCCTGAACGCACCACGCCCGTATCAGGTCCTATGTTGAGAACACTCGCGTCCTCTGGTCTTTCTAAATTTGCTTCTAGTACGTCGACTCGATTTTTTTGCTGCAAAAAAAAAACAAAGCAAACTCATGTCGACGCCTTTTTTTTTATAAAATAGCACGAGTCACCATGGCCACTGCGTCCATCACGTCCCGAGGGTACTCGAGTTTGTTGTCGGCGGACGAGGTTGCATCGTCGCTGGACAAGGTCAAGGTGCTGGACTCGTCATGGCACATGCCCAACGCAAATCGCGATCCTTTTCAGGAATTCCTGGCCAAGCGCATTGATGGCGCGCGATTCTTTGGCATTGACACGATTAAGGACACCACGGTCGACTTGCCGCACATGCTGCCGACACCCGAAGTGTTTGCTCAAGCCGTTGGTATGGCATTTGGTTTAAAATTATTGATTTTTGGGCGATGTACCTCATTTTTTTTTTTTTTTTTTTGTGATTTAGGCGACCTTGGCATCAGCAATGAGGACCATGTGGTTGTGTACGACTCTGTGGGCACGTTTTCGGCGGCGCGTGTCTACTGGACGTTCAAGGCATTTGGGCACCAGGGCCCTGTTTCAATTTTAAATGGTGGTTTGCCTGCGTGGGAACGTGGTGGTCACGCGGTGGTGGGTGGCCCTGTTGCTGCCATTGAGCGTGCTTCCTACGCGGTGCCGACGTTGCAGAAGGATTTAGTGCGCGATTATGCAACGATGCTGCAGCATGCCAAAGCCGCGCAGGCAGGCAATTCGACGCCTCAGATTTTGGACGCACGTGCATTGGCGCGATTCACGGGTGAGGCGCCAGAGCCGCGCCCGGGATTGTCCAGCGGCCACATGCCCGGCTCCATCTGCGTGCCCTTTCAAGAGGTCGCCAATGCCCAGGGCCAGTACAAGTCTGACGACGAGCTACGCGCCCTCTTTGAGTCAAAAGGAGTCGACTTGACCAAGCCCATCATCACCAGCTGCGGTAAAAGAAAAGAGAGAGAGAGAGAGTGGAAGACAGAGAGAAAAATAAAAGAAAAAGAGAAAACAAAGCCGTTTCGCTTCATCTCATCGTTCATCTCATCGTTCATCTCATCGTTTTTGTGCATTTCTGGCAACAGGCAGTGGCATCACGGCGTCGGTGCTCTATGTGGCATTGGAGCGTGCCGGTGCCAAGCAAGTGGCTGTGTACGATGGAAGCTGGACTGAGTATGCAGACAAGTCGGATGCAATCATTGTCAAAGACGCGTGAAAAATTAAAAAATCGCGAAACGCGTATAAAATCAAGATGCCATTTTTTTTAATAAGATAAGGGTTGTATGCTATTTACAAGTGGTTTAAAAGTGGACGGACCGCTTGCGCTTTGCGCGATGTTTTTCGTGATCGACGACCATTTGCTGCAAATCGTGCTGGCCGGCGCCGCGAGGCACGCGAGCGGCTTGGGCTTGGTCAAACTTGTCCTGAAGCATGGCGACAGGGAGACCGTGCGGATCGTCAGTCATTTCACGCGGCTCTAGGGCAATGGTGACATCCGATGCTGGGGCGGACCACGAAGGACGCTTTTTGAGCCGCGAGATCGACACGGGCGGTATGTCATAGGCATGCTGCGACCCCATCCACTGTGTCTTTGTCGTGGTTGTCGCTTTTTCGGGCAAAATGGTATAAAACGCGTGTTTGGCATTCTCTGTGGCGTCCAATGTCATCATTTCTTTGCCTTGATTGCGTTTGTGCTTGCTCTTTGCCTTGCCGAGCTCTAATTCCTGCTGCACGTCAACCTCGATCAGCGGTGTGTCCTGTGGCTCGCCTTGATCGACCGTGGCAGCGTCGTCGTCCTCCTCGCCTTCACTAGTATCAGATTCCGCGTCTTCCAGCTCGCCCCACCACGATTTATCCACCACAGCAGCTGTTTGTGCGGATGTTTTGTCAACATGCGCGTTCGGTTCCACCTTGAATCCATACAGAGGCCGACCCAGCTGCGCAACAAGAAGAAAAAAAATAAAAGTGAGAAAATGATATTTCAAATGAATGAATTGCGCGTTTTACTTCATCAACTGGGATCTTTCCCCATTCTTGCGCTTGGAAGCCAGTCATTGCCCCTGGCGGGATCGGCGCGTTCAGGCCAGGGATGGTCATGGTCGCCGCGTAAGCGGGTGGCGGGCCGTATCGCTGCATTGCATGCAACCAGGGTGGCGGTGACAGTTCCGTGGTCATGCCAAGCGCTTCTCTGAGGTCCGGCGACAGCGATCCGGGTTTCAATTGCTGCATTGCGTCGTGAAACCCCTTGTTCTCATAAAATCTACGCGTAAAAAGAAGAATAAACGAGGGAAAAGATGAGTATTGCCTCTTTTTCATCTCGTATCTCTTGTATGCGCGCGTACAATTCGCCATGGCGCGTCAGCTTGGACTTGGTTTGGTGCTTGAAGAACGCGTCATGCATATCGTCGTAATCCAGAGCAAGGGTGCTCAACTTGCCACGTCGTTGTGCTCTGGTGCGCGCTTTTTGCTTCTTGGCGTGCTCCTGGCGCTTGAGTTGATCGCGCATCTCCATCACACCCGTCTGCTTGATGTAATCTACACGCGACAAAATGAGCAATTGCTTTCGTTTGGACTCTTTTTTTCATTTTTTTTTTTTTTTGGCTAACCTGGCAATTCATAGGCCGGTTTGGTATCGAAAGGGTGCATGGTCAAGTACTTGTGTGCATAGCTCCAATGCTTTGGTACGGGCACCGTGTTTCTGCATGCTTTCAAGTCGACGAGGAGGAGCGGGTCAGGTGAGCACGGGTCCAATGCCTGATTTTTAAAAACAAAAGGGGCATTGTCAAGTTTTGTGATTCTTCACAATCAAAAAAAAGACGCATTACGTGCACAACGTCGGGATTGGAGGCCAATTGCTTCAACTCGGCGAGGGTATAGCGTTCTGCTCGTTTTCTCTTCTTTTTGGACAAGGAATGAGACGATGGCGTGGCTGGTACGGGCAGATCTGCGCGGGTATCGGTGGAATCGGGCGCCGAACAAGCTGGCGCAGGCGTCGCAGCAGCCATTGGCAACTGATAATGCTCAAACACCTGCTTCCACTCAGCCTCGACCTGTGGGTCCAATGCGCCTATTGATGACATGTCCACAGGCTCTGCAACGTACTCAGGCTGCTGCCGCTCTTGTTGCTGCTGCTCCTGGTGCACGTCTTGGTCTTGCTGCTGCAAAAACAAGCGTAAGATCGGGCAACTGTCGTTGAACAACAAAGTTTACCTCATTTTTGAGCTTTTTTCGTTGTTTTTTCTTGGCACGTCGCTTGAGCTTCCATTGCTTGCGCTGCTCGTCGGTGATCGGGGACTGCTGCACCGGTTGCATTCTACCATGGGGGCAGGGGGAAGGTCGATTGAACACAAAAAGAAGTAAAGGAGCCAGAAAAAGAGATGCAACGACGATGGTTTTCAAGCCCCGCCGCGCATTTATTATTTAAAATTCCGAGATTTGCGTGCTGCTGCTCCCCCTGATTTCTTCCCTGCTTCGTTCTTTTTGCCACTTCTTGCCTTGCTCTTTTGCACACCATGAGCGGAAACAGCAGCCAGACTTCTTTTCCGTCACCGCCACCCATGCCTGCAACGCTCCCTGCGCAGTCTCCCACGCAAGAGACCTCTGCGCCGCAACAACAGGCGCCCATGACGCCTCAGGCGCAAACGGAGCAGCTGAATGCCGCCACAAAGGACGACAAGGTGCTAAAGATGGCCACCTTTTCGCTACAAAAGTATCTCAAGGTAACCAAAAGAGCAAGAAATGGAACCAATTTGTCAAAGGGCATCGGATTGACGCGTTTTTCTTTTCTTTTTTCTTTTTTTCTTTTTTTTTTTGCCCAGGAACCGGATTTTGCGGCCGAATTCCTGGAACGCGGCGGATTAGAGTCCTTGTGCGAGATCATCAAAAAGGCGAATGGCAACACGCTTGCATACGCGTTGAATTCGTTTGATTCGCTTTTGGAGCACGAGACGGGTTGGAAGTCGCTCGATGAGGATTTTGTCGTGGACATTGCGCGTATCGTGGTCAAGGAGGCGCTCGTGACGATTGTGCGGCCGGCCACGGCGATCCTGATCAAGATCGTCACGTTCAATGCTCACCAGCGCCGCTCGTTCCCGGCACCCAATGCCACCACCACGGCATCGGCCACCAACAATAAGCCCACGGCTTCCTCTGGCTCTAATAAACAGCAACAACAGCAGCAACAAGACACTGCAAAGTCCGACGCGGCCGCAAGCGCCACATCTTTGCTGTCTTTTGGCTATCCGACCCTCCAAAAAGCCATTGAGCGCGTGCCAAAGTTGCTGCCGACGCTCGTCCAGCGGCTTCAGAGCCAGGATTATACACTGTGCCTCAACAGCCTCGCACTCCTCACGGCCATGATCAAAATGGTCACCGACGAATATCGCAGCAAATTGCCCGAGTCGCTGGAAGCTTATGATCTCAAAAAATACATTGTCGTAAGAAATGCACACCCCATCCTCCTATTTTTTTTTATTTGACGCGTCGCTCATCCTCGTTTCACTAGCGTTTGATGAATAGCAGCCCGTCCGAGGAGCTGCGCACGCAATTGCTCGAGTATCAGACGGTCATGGGCCAAAACTTCAGCATGCGGCGCAAAACACATGTCAGCCTCAAAAATCCGGAAGATGCTCAGATGCTCAATGACATTTGGGAAGCGGCAAAGGTTGATGACATCCAAATCCCTGGCGCTCGAAAGTGGAAAAAGCTTGGCTTCTCGGTAAAAAAACAAAAAAAAACAAGGAAAAACGCGTCGCGAAGCGCTTGACTCACGTGTTATTTTTGCGATAGTCTGAGAATCCTCAGCGGCAATTCGTCCGGACCGGCCAATTCGGCTTGCAACGACTGCATGGCTTGGTGATGAGCAACCCAGACTTGTTCTCAAAGGTATAAAACATGAAAAATGGTGTAATAGGGCCGCTGATCGCGCTTTTTTTTTTTTTTTTTGGCTTCTAGACCATCATGGAACAGATCCATCGGCCCGAGAACAAGCGTTGCCCTTATGCCAAGACGTGTTGCGAGTGCACCGAGCTACTCTTTAGCCAGTGGAACATCAACACGGGATGTAAGTCGGTCACTTTTATTGCATTTTTCACAATTTGGCTGATTTTTTTCTCTCTCTCTTTTTTTTTCGCCTTGCATAGACATTGCAGCGGAATTCGAGCCCATCTTGTTGTACCTGGATCGCGTCCAGGCCACGACCGTGCGTCTGTTTTTCCGCTTGTTCCAGGACATGGGTGCAACCATTGCGGATTTCTCAAAGGTGTCCGCGCTTGTGCGCAGCCAATTGCGCGCTGTGCTAAAGACAGAAGGTGTCAAGGATATGAACGAGTTTGAGCGTGTCATGGACGGCACTCCCTACCAGACAATCCGAAATCGCCGCCTCAAGGAACTCGAGTGGGCCGATGACTTATTGGGACGCGACGCAATCAAGTAAAAAAGAAAAAAAAAAAGTTAGCAGAGAAAATGAAAACACTATGATTTACACGATTTGCCGTTTATTTTACAGGCATTTGCGCGCACGATTGAACAAGCAATCGTACGAGTTTATAAAAAAGCAGCGAATTCAATGTCTGGTGCGTGGTGCATGGTTCCCGGCGCCATCGTCGTCTCTAACGCGGTCGGGGTCGATGGCCATGCCCAACAGCAACATCAGCATGCAGGAATTGATTGGTGGCACGAGCTCGTCGTCGTCGTCTGGCGTCAAACGATGGCGATATTACAAATTGAGCCCGTCCAAAAAGGCTTTACTCTTTGGCGACTTTGCCGAGGTGCACACAGCCGTGATTGACGATTATGACGCGCTGCCAAACAAGATCGAACTTGCCAATGTCGCCGATATTCGTGCAACACGCAAACCATCCACGACCACCGCCGCCGCGGCGTCGTCCATGTTCCCCGCGCCTCCATCGTCCACGGCGTCGCCATTGCATCATCACCACCAACTTCATTCGCACTCAATGGATCCAACGTCGCCCGGTGGTGCGCTGCCCGTGTCCGGCTCAGACGCTTTGCTTGGCACATCGCCCACGGCGACCTCGTATTCTTCCAGTGCCGTGCTTTCCTTTGGTCTGTACACGTCCAGCAATCGCCTGCTTGCGGAATTCAAGTGTGCCACGTCCGAGCAGCTGTCAGAATGGAAAGACGGGTTCAGCATGCTCTTGGACAAGGGTATCACCAGCAAGGAGACCGCAGAGTACCTTCATTCGCTCACCGAGATTGGCGTCAAGGTCAAATTGCTGCAAATCGCCGGCGATCGCGTCGAGGTGCCTCATGGCACGCTGGATGTGCCGCCATTGCCTGCTGGCGGCACATCACGCTTCTACTATGACGCGTGAGGTATCCAATGGCACTTGTTCATCCCATCCTGCGCGCTCACCTGGCCGGCCATCGTGACGCGTGACACGCGACACGTCTCCATCCCCTTTTTTTTTACAATGTATTTTATTAAATTATAATGATAAGACGTGAAAAAATATGGCAGGGGGTATGAAGATGCTAGCTCACAAGGGAAAAGAGCAAGGCAAAGGACACAACGAGACAGAAACCAACCTAAATTAAGATGTGGGCTCAGACGACGCGTCTTTTGTTGCATGGCATGCACTGCATGTATATTTTTACCATGGTTTTAAAGGACAATGCGCTGAAAAATGTATTGATTAGCTCACCAAAGACACGCGCCGCGACATCGGCTCGTCGAATATGATGGGGATCTTCCTGCATACACGTAAAAAAATCAAAAGAAAGCCCGTCATTGGTTAAGGATTGGCGTGTCGCGTATAAAAAAAGAAAAAAAAAAGCAAGCACGCGCTGCGATCTTGAAAAAGGATATTTTGCCCATTCCAAGCACTTGTAATCCAATCCCCAATCTGGAGGAAAGCTGGTCCGGTCGCATTCATTTCGCTCGTACTTGCCAGCACACTCTTCGACGGCGCTGAATTGACCTGAAAATAAAAAAAAGCGGCGTGTCAAGATGCAATTTCAATTTAGCGTAGATTTTACTTTGAATAAGCTGCTGGGCTTGCTCATGAATCTCGAGCCGAATGGTGGAGAAGGCGTGGTAGACCAAGAAGAGCACGAAAAAAACAAACACAATATAAAAAAGGGCACTTGCATAGCTGAAACAAGGGATAAGCGTTTTGCACATGGGAACGCGAGGCGACTTTTTTTTGCGTACCTGGACAGAATCAAGGGCGTATGAAACGAAGTCGTCCACGACGAGTGCGTTGCCGGCCCCATAAGTGGCCGAGAAACAACGCAAGTCTCTGAATCATGGTCCGTCTTGCGTCGTTTCACCTGACGCTGATTCATTGGCTACAATACCGAACAAACGAACAAGACAGAGTGAAAAAGAGTTCCAAAAAGCCCGCAAGCCGACAAGAAAAAGGCGCGAAACGGGCTTTCAAAGTGGCGTTTGGGCATTGGAACGCACTTTTATGATATCATAAAGTGTCCGCCAAGCGTCGTAGCCCAACAACAATGCTGGTATGATATCAATGAAACACGATGGGGTTTGCACAACTTTTTGCACGCAAAGGTACTTGGCCAAACGCGATGAAAAGTCATCAAAATCGCGAATCAAAGAAAGATGAAAGTGTAATTTAGCAAGCGGGCTTCGCGGGGTCTGGTGGAGTGGGTTGCAGGTCGCGCTTTGAAGTGGCGTCACACGGGCCGCAAGCAGAAATAGGGAACCCAGCCATTTTTGCGCTTTCTGGCGCCTTTTTTTTTTTTTTCCTCTTGCTCTCGCTATTTCATCTTTCACGCCAAACGTTTGACCCCTCATGGTAGGTGACTTTTGCGGAACATGCCTGTAGCGCACTTGTCGCACGCCTTTTGCACGCGCTGATGAGCAAGGCGGTGTTTGACGTGCAGTCTTTGCTGACGTGTCCCCTCATTTTGTTTTTATCAGGAGCTGCCACCCGATTGGACCATTCGCCACTCGCGAACGTATAACAAGGACTATTATTTCAACACGGCGACCAAGGAATCGCGTTGGGATCCTCCTCCTGGTGATGACAATGACCGTGTGCGCGCCAGCCATCTGCTTGTCAAGCACAAGGACTCGCGTCGTCCAAGCTCGTGGCGCGAGGTAATTCCCCCGTCCCCCATTTGCGGATCAATTGCATCAGGATTAAGCATTAGCTTTTTTTATAGGAAAATATTACGCGCACCAAGGAAGAGGCGCTGGAGATTTTGAAGGGATATCAGAAGAAAATTGAATCTGGCGAGGAGACGCTGAGTGCGCTTGCGACGAACAATTCCGACTGCAGCAGCGCGAAGCGCGGCGGTGATCTGGGCTACTTTGAGCGCGGCCAAATGCAAAAGCCCTTTGAAGACACCGCTTTTAACCTCAAAGTCGGTGAATTGAGCGAGCCTGTTTGGACTGACAGCGGTGTCCACCTCATCATGCGAACGGCCTGATCTGGCGCCGATGAAAATGCACAATTTTTTTTATACGCGGTACATTAAATTCCTCCAAGTGTGGCGCTGACGATGCGAAAATCTTTACTTTTGGCGAAAAGGAGGGGCGAGGGCGTGTGAAATGAGGCGTGGTGAGGGATCAACATCTCTGCTCTTTGCGTATTGTGCGGCTTGGGCCGCAGAATGGGCGTTTCCGCTGAGGGGGCGAGGGAACACAAGGGACAACGCGCGCATGTGCGCTTTTGTGGAGCCTTGGAGACAGAAAACGCCTGAAAAGGCAGCCTGCGCCGGAGAATGAATTGAAAATCTCGTTGCCGAGATTGTCGGTAAGAGAAGTTGATCGATGCGCGCGCCGAGCTCCGTATGAGCAAAGGGAACAAAATAATTCCTTGTTCGTGGATAGAACGGTAAATTTCTCTCCAATTTTTTTTTTTTCACCGTGCTTCACCCTGGCGGGACCACGGTGGTGCTCTAGGTGTGAGCGCTTTTGATCCATTGAGCTCCTTTTATTTGAAGATGAAACCTGGCAAACAGGGGATTGGCGCCTTGGACTTGCCGGGTTATCTTTTTCCATCTCTGATCCATCCCGCACTGAAGGCGCTGTGCCTGATTTGGTCATTTTCTTTGTGTTCGGAATCGGCCGACGGGAAGAAGCACATCGAAAATAATATAAATCTGGCAAATGTCACCCTGCTTCTTTTTTTTTTCTTCTCAATTCATTTTCTTCCAATTGCATCATCCTTTGTTGCTTTTTGCCCTGCCTTTGCCATGACAACGACATCCTTAGAGGGCCCGAAAGAGGCAACAAGCCCACATCCGTCATTGAGCGAGGACGAGGAACGCTCTGTCGGATCCTCTTCGGCGACGGCGCACGAACAGGCACCATCGGACGAGCCATATTCCATCCTCAAGACATGGCAAATTGGAGGCATCTTGTCGATCACCGCATTTTCAGGCGCGCTCTCGCCATTGAATGCAAGCATCTATTTCCCGGCATTGAACAATATTCAGGAGGTAAAAAGATTAAAAAAAAAGAGCGGACAGAAAAAAAGGG
Organism: Gongronella butleri; assembly: GCA_025201375.1. Lineage (NCBI taxonomy): Eukaryota > Fungi > Mucoromycota > Mucoromycetes > Mucorales > Cunninghamellaceae > Gongronella > Gongronella butleri. Next base: position 104,191 of record JAIWZP010000064.1, read on the forward strand.
CCCGTCCAAATTATCAAAAACATTTACCCGCTCTCTTTTTAGGACTTGGGGATCACTGCGGATATGGTGAATTTGACAATCACCACGTATTTGATCTTTCAAGGGCTGTCGCCTGCATTTTGGGGTTCCATTGCCGACGTGTGGGGTCGCCGCCCAGTGTACACGGTCACGACCATCATCTATTGCGCTGCATGCGTGGGACTCGCCGTCCAGCACAATTTCGGCGTCATGCTCTTTCTGCGCATGCTGCAATCCTTTGGTAGCAGCTCATTAATAGCGGTTGGGTATGCACCAAAAAAAAAAAAAAAAAAAAGTGACACGACTGCGCTAGTGCTGACTTTTTCATGATTTTCTGTTCCAGAGCCGGGGTCATTGGTGACATCACGACACCTGCGCAGTAAGTGTGCTGTATTTGGAATGAATAAGCAAGCCGATCTGTGTGGCACGATCGCGAACCTTATTATTCACTGTTTTTGTCCTTTTTGCATGGATTGATGGCAGACGTGGCGGGTTTTATGGCTTTTACAACATGGGGCAATTGCTTGGTAAACAATGGATCCTTTAGATTTCCTTTTTTGAATTATGCATGACAAAGAACAAGCGCGTCTAATACTTTTTTTTTCTGACAGGGCCCGTCATTGGTAAAAGCCTTCTTGTATTCGGCGTCCGTGCCATCGGTCTTACTTTTTTTCTTATTCATCAGGACCTGTGATTGGTGGCGTGGTCGCTGGCACCATTGGATGGAGGTATGATAAATGCTAGTACCCGGGACGTTGACCGCGAGACCAGGGCGCGTCGCCCCCCCCGTGAGAAAGGCGCGCCGAATCTCACGCTCTCTTTGTTTTGTGATTGCACAGGTGGATCTTTTGGATTTTGGCCATACTTGCTGGTGTGTCATGCACGCTTTTGACAATCTTTGTGCCGGAGACATTGCGGATCCTTGTTGGCAATGGTAGCGGATATTGCAACCCCACGCCGTGGCAGTGGTGGCAACGGCGCAAGCTTATTCGCGAAAAGGGCGCCGACGCTGTGCCTGCGCCATTGCCGACGGCTGAGCACCGATACCGCCGAAAGCCAAACTTTCTTCAACCGTTCCTGTTTCTCTTAGAATTGGACGTGATAATGATCCTGATTTTAAACGGGTGTGCATACATGACATACTATTATTACAATGTTTCTACTCCCAGCCAGTTTGCCGCACGCTATGGCTTGTCCACTATCCAGATTGGTTTGTGCTTTATACCCCAAGGCCTTGGCTGCATCATTGGGTCGTACTTGTCCGGCAGACAGCTCGACTACTTTTTCCGCCGCACAAACGCCAAGTACCAAAGGGAACATCCCAACCAAGTCGTCGAAAAGGGAAAGATCCCCATCGATTTCCCCATCTATCGCACGCGAACCATTTTTATGCTTCCTTGCTGCCTCGTCGTCCAATTACTCACCATCCTTTATGGCTGGATGCTCTCCATCAACACTCCCCTCGCAGGCTTGCTTGTTATTCAAGCTCTAGGTAAACAAAAAAAAAAAAACACGAAAAAAACGCGTCAAAACGCGCAGCTCAATTTGTTTTCTCTTTTTCACGCGCGACGCAGTTTCCATTGCAACCATTGTTCTCAGCGGCATGTCACAGACGCTCCTTGTCGACTTGTATCCCGGACGAGGCGCGTCTATCACGGCTTCCAACAACTTGGTGCGATGCATGCTTGGGTAAAACACGAAAAAAGCGAGACAATTTGCCGCCCGCCACATGCTGACTATTTTTTTTTTTTTTTTACCACGCAATCCCAGCGCCATTGCGTCTGTCACGTCGGAGCCAGGCATCAAAGCCCTCGGTGTTTCTTGGTTTTTTACAACATTTGGCCTGGTTTGCTTTTCCTTAAATATCCTCTACTTTGTACTGCTCAAAATGGGTCCTAAATGGCGCTTGCGCCGCTACGAGAAGGAAGGCTCCGCTTGATCATGTAAATCCATACCATTGGCATTTCAATGTATTACTTGTTAAATTAATAGAATAAAAGATCATGTCAAGCTTGCTTCTTGCAGGCGATTCAACCTTTTGTCAGACGCGTTTTGTGCAATAAATGAGACACCGCTACAGGTACCTGTGCGGGGTAAATACTTCACTGATCAAAACAGTCAGCGATCTCTCTACATGATGTATGATAAAGAGCCATCGCCGATTTTTTTTGGTTTCGTCAATAAAATTGACCGGTGAGTCGTCTAAAGCAAGGGGACATTTCAACAGCAACAAAAGTGGCGGAATGCCGGGCGCATTGCCGACGAGTGTCGTTGAGCGCCATTTTATCACTGAGCCATACTCGTCTATCTGAAAATAAGCTAATTTCATGTAAAAGACGATCAAACGCCAAATATCTACTTTGCAGCGGAGCTTGAGAGCTGCTTTTGTGCACAGGAATTGGGTCCATCTATGTGTGAATTTTGGGCCCCATTTTATTGTAAAAATGCGGTGAAATCACACTTTATAAAATAGTGAATTCTGTGAATGCCATTTAAGCAGGGGCTTTTTGGAAATCTCTGAAATATTGCCATGCCCACGTGCACCATCATCGTGGCACCTGAATGCACTTAGTTTCGTCTCGATTGCGTGTCCCATTGGCGAGTAATTAACAACTATCGCAATTTTAGACAGAAAACGCGTGTTCTTTACATTCGCGTTATTCAATCAGCTTGAAATTTTTTTAATCACACGGGGCCGAATTGGGCTTCAACATTGCTGGTAGCAAGATACTTCAATGAAGTCAAATCAAAGTTTTATCAAAGAAGAACAAAATGATCCAAGTTAAATGTAAAATACGCACCTTCTGCATTAATTGTGCCTCTGAAACCAAGTACACCGTGTGATGTGCGTTGCCAGCAACAACTTGGCTCTTGTAGCAAGTTACTTTAATGCAGTAAAACCAAAGTTTATTAAAAGAGAATAAAATAGTCCAAGTTTATTGCATAATACGCGTCCACTGCATCAAATATGCCTTTGAAACGAGGTACACCGTGTGGTGAGAGTTGCCAGCGACAATTTTGGTACTTTCAGTAAAGGGATCAAATTATGCAAAGGTCGCACAAATTGCAAAATGGCGAAATTATTTTTTGTTTTTGAATTTACTCGAGTTTATGACATTGGAGCGCTTTGGTGCAGATAGTAAAGTTGAATCTCAACTGGGTCCCATCAGCAGGATGACAGAGTTTCAAGCTGATTGAATAGAGGAACGTCGAGAAAGCGCGCTTTTTGACTAAAATCGAGTCAATCGTTGATTACTCGCCAATTAGACACGCGCTCGAGACAAAATCAAGTGAATCCAGATGCCACAACGATGGTGCCCATGGGCATGGCAATATTTTATAGGTTTCCAAAAAGTCCCCGCTGAAATGGCATTCACAGAATTGTCTTTTTTAGAAAGTGCGATTTCGTCGCATTTTTACAATACAAAGAGACCCAAACTCACACTATAGGTGGACCGTATTCTTGCGCGCAAAAGCAGCTCTTGAGCTCCGCTGTAAGCTAGATACATGCCGATTTGTATCGAAAAAATGATTTTTAGTGCTATTTTGGTTGTTTTACAATGAATCCAGCGCTTCAAGAGCATCCCCGTCTTAATATGAAAGTGACTCGGTTTTTCGTTCGATTGAACCCACCACTGGGACTCTGCGGGCACTGGATGGCGCGCAGTGACGATTTTCATAACCTACGTATTTTCCAAGGAGTGGAGTCGACAATTTCAAAACGACGAATTTTAGTTCCTCATATCGCCACGCCATTCACGCACAAGGTAAACACTCAACTTTATTCGACGGAAATGCAAATAAAATCCAAGGTCCATTGACTGGTTTTCGCGTTTTACGCGAAAAGCTGTAATTTTTCACTACAAGGCCAACTCAACGAAGATTGGCCACAGGGTCTTGTAAGTTATATCATTAAAAAGAGGACAATCTGGCGCGTTCTTAGGTGCCCGTGATCTGTGTAAAAGTGCAAGTTCTGGCGGATTAGTCGCGAAATCAAAAACTGGCTAGATTTTCTGCGCGTAAAAAAGCGCGTCAGTCGTCGAGTTACACACACCTGCTTCTTACCAATCTTTTGCGCCTGAAGTGTCTTTTGCCCATGGACACGTCGGCGCGTCTCCATGGACGCGTTTTTCCAGTGTAAAATGCATGTAAAGTTTTATCGAAAATCGCTGCTTGCTCGCCACCGAGCAGATTAATTGCGCTCCTTTTGGGCATTTTCCGTCGTTTGACCACGCATTACATCCTGTGTGCAAATTTCGTGCCGTTCTGCGGACCCATTTTTCAATTTTTCCTCTGGTGCTCGAAACAGATGGTTTTCTGATTTGCATGTAGCAGCTCTCAATAACCTATGACAGCCGCGAAACATGTCTCACCCACGGTTTCCATCCTTCATTTTCACGCTAGGATACGTTTCAGGGCGGCAGTACACCTGGTTGGCAAATTTACATTTATTTCCGGCCAAATCCACCCATGGTCATGTGTTGGGCCACATAAAACATAAAATAGGAGGCGTCTCGTGACGCGGCGGTACCTCAGTGCCGCCGATGTCTGCAGCTCCCCATGGATCGATGCATGTGAATAGGAATGGAGCGCGGAAATCACGGTAAAAGACGCTCAATAGTGATTTAGCCGGCTCGCGCAAGCTTCTTGTTTTCTTTTTTTCTTGTTGTGATAATTGATTGATCCGCGGAGTTGATCTCAGGCCGCAGCGCGATGGTTTATGATGGAAGGAGCACGAATCACAGATGCTTGGTCTGTTGATCCGGGAAAAAGATTAAAGGAACGCGCAACCATTGCCCAAAAATGGCCAAAGGCTCACCTGGTAATGGCTGCGATTGGGCGGGGACATGGCGGCGCCCTACAAAAAAATGAGCTGGGTTTGGGCAATCGGTTACTGCCGACCGGTTGCTTACCGATGTTTGCAGAAATCGTCGCCGACCGTGCACTGCGCTCGAGGCGCGCCAATGGCCCTGGTCGCGGCAGCACTACCGACCCCAGCATACTGTGGCGCAGGCGACGGATACCGAAAAAGCGGATGTGGATCTAAAATAAAAAGAGTTGGTGTTGCCCATTTTCAGCTTCTTGTAACATTGAATTTGTTTTTTTTACTCCCATCCGCCTTTTTTTTCAATCATGTCGATAAAGGAGGAAGAAGGAGTAAGCAGCCGGGCTGCATCGATCGTTGACAGCGAGCCATTGGCGTCCAGGGACGCCAGCGAGAAACCTGCGCCACTTGCGGACGACGAGCCCTATACCATTTTGAAACGTTGGCAGATCATAGGCATGCTGACCATCACGGCCACAGCAGGCATGCTCTCGCCGTTGTCCGCCAGCATTTACTTCCCGGCATTGAACGAAATCCAAGCAGTAAGAACGCGAGGAAAACACGAAAATGCAAAAAAATGAGCAAAAAGGCGAGATCGCACGTGAACTGATGCCCCCCCCCCTTTTTTTTTTCCTTCGTGCGCGCCCCCATTTGCAGGATTTTGGCATCACGGCTGAGCAGGTGAATCTCACGGTGACGACGTATTTGATTTTCCAAGCGATTTCACCGACATTTTGGGGCTCGATCAGCGACACATGGGGTCGGCGGCCCGTGTTCATGGGGACGACACTTGTGTACATTGCGGCATCGGTGGGCATGGCCACAACGCGGTCGTACGGCGCCATGCTGTTCTTGCGCATGCTGCAATCCTTTGGCAGCTCGTCGCTCATTGCCGTCGGTGCAGGCGTCATTGGCGACATTGCAGTGCCCTCACAGTCCGTTCAACCAAAAAAAAAAAAAAAAAATCGTATGCACACCGCCATTGACGCGCTTTTTTGTTTTGTTTTTTTTTGTTTTGTTTTTCATGAATTTTAGACGCGGGTCCATGTATGGTTACTACAACATGGCCCAATTGCTTGGTAAAAGAGTGGGCTCTGTGGCTGAATTACGTGGGCAAGCATGTCGATGTTCTCATTGCCCCCTTTTTTTGTTCTTTTTTTCTAGGCCCCGTGATAGGTAAGATGGCCATCGGCGCCAGTGGGACAAGATCAAGTGAGCCAACACGCGTCTTTTTTATTTTTTTAATATGTAGGCCCTGTGATCGGTGGTGTGATTGCTGGCACGATCGGATGGAGGTACATATGGCAGGAAATTGGCGTGCAGAAAAAAAGTCTGACCTGCGCCCCCTCCCCCCATTTTTTATAACGCTAGATGGATGTTTTGGATTCTTGCGGTGATGGCAATCGTGTGCTTCGTTTTGCTGACGCTGTTTGTGCCCGAGACGCTGCGAAGCTTGGTCGGCAATGGCAGCATCTATGCCAACCCAACCATCTGGCAATGGTGGAAGCGGCGCGCAGCCATCAAAAAGAATCAACCGGTGGCGCCGTGCGCATCGTCATTCTTGTCGCGTCTGCGCAACGTGCCCAATTTTTTGCGTCCGTTCCTGTTTGTGCTGCAATTGGATGTGTTCTTGGTGCTGCTGTATAATGGTGTGCACTTTATGGCCTTGTACTATTATTTGGTTTCGTCACCGAGCCAATTCGCCGAGCGATATGGTCTAAGCACGGTCCAAGTGGGACTGTGTTTCCTTGGACAGGGTGCTGGGAGCATGCTTGGGTCGCTGACGTCCGGCCGCGCCCTTGACTACATTTATCGCCGCACATTGGAAAAGTACAAGCAAGAACACCAGGGGGTTGTCGTCGAACGCGGCAAGATCCCTATTGATTTCCCCATTTACCGTGCACGCACGCTGCTCATGGTTCCCGCGGGTCTCTGCGTTCAATTGCTCACCATCATCTATGGCTGGATGCTGCAGATCAACGCCAGCCTTGGCGGACTCATTGTCATCCAATTCCTTGGTAAAAAAAAAAAAAAAAAAATCGCGTTTTTGGAACTTGCCCATTGACCCACCACGGTGGATGCACTTTTTTGTTTGTTTTTTTTTATGCTGCTGTCAGTCTCCTTGTTCACGATTCCGATCATTAGCATTGCGCAAACTCTGACAGTGGATCTGTACCCCGCCCACGGTGCGTCAGTGACGGCAAGCAACAATTTGGTGCGATGCATCCTTGCGTAAGGAGGAGGGGTGATGGAAAGGGGGGAGGGAGTCTGGACGCCAAGGGGGGGATGCAAATGAGAAATCAGAAGCCGAAGTGGGATCTGCGACCCATGCCTGGGACATTGAGACGTCTCGATCACTCACTTTTGGCGCTTTTTTTTTCTTTGCATCTCATCTCTAGGGCCATTGCGTCGGTTTCAACAGAGCCTGGCATTGCATCCGTGGGACCTGGATGGTTTTTTACGGTAAAAGAACAAGATGAAACAGGCGAAATTCATGCAGACACGGATCACTTGCATTGCATCTCCGATTAATGCTCATGGGCTGATTTCTTTTTGATGTTTTTTTTTTGTTTTGTAGATCATTGGACTTGTTTGCTTTGCCTTCAATGGCATCTACTTTTTGCTGCTGGCCGTTGGGCCAAAGATGCGACGCCAGCGAATGGAGAAAGAAAAAACGGATGCCACATGATGATCTAGATTTTGCTTTTCACGGTCCCATTGTATATTTTTCCCCCTGTAATCTTGTAATAGAAATGAAAAAGAGAAACACAAATCTTGGACATCTTTTTTTTTATGCGTCATGTGACGGAGGGAAAGAAATCCACAAAAGTGGGGGAGGGGGAGAAGCGATGCCTCGCATTCCCATGCATTTTTTGAAGAGCGTGGGTACGTGCCCTTTTTGATCCACGCTGTTGCCTTGCCGCTGGCCAGGCCAGAGCTTTTTTTATGTCGCACCATTGCAGATCATCGACTTTTTAAGATACAGATTTTTTATTTTCAAAAAAGACCATTTGGCAACAAAAATAAGAACCAAGGGATATCATATAGTGTGTAATCGAATCAAATGACAAGAAAAACGGGGAATTCAGACTAGTGTGACGGCGGGAAAAGATGAAAAAGGGAGATATGGCAATATGGATAGGAAAAGGGCATGCATACAAATAGAAAAGGGAGGGAGGGATGCATCTTCTGGCCGTGCTTTTTCCAGGGAAACGCAGTCAAGTCTGCAAGGGCCTGCAAGGAAGTCTGCAAGGAAGTCTGCAAGAAGGACAGCATACATAAAGTACAAAAAGGGGTAAGAGAAGGGGGAGGGGAATGGGCGGGTCTGCACGAAGATAACGCGCCGGAATGAGGTCAAAAAAAAAGGTAGCCATTGGGCGCCAATATTGAGAATGAGAAGATGCTATAGATGATGAGAAGGTTGCTTTTTTTTTTTTGGCTCCAAGCGTGTCCATGGCAGAGATATTGTACATGAGATGGGGAAAAAAAGGAGGGAGTGCCACAGAACGCGCTTGGAGCTTGGCGTCAAAATCATTGAAAGTGTGGATTCGACGGCTGCATGGGGCGACACGTCAGGCGCGCCATGTCAGCGAGACCAAGATGTTCTTCCTTCATCATCACCATGGGCTCTACGAAAAAAAAAGAGAACACGGATTAGTTTTGCACGTTTGTTTTAGCTTTCTTTTTCGCCGATTCGCGCGAATGACGCGCAATTGGACGTGCACGACCGAACAGAGCCCTCCAAAATTTCTTGCTTTGGCTCGATTGTCACTTTTTTTTCCCCCATTGGAACCCGCTGATAGTGTCTTTTTTTGGACTTACGAGACATGTCGTCCAGTTTTGGCACAATCATCTTCCCATGTGGGTGCACTTGGTACACGGTGGGTTGCACAGACATGGAGACGCGACGGGGATGTTGCTGATCTTGCCAAGTGGGGCCATGGCTTGTGGGATCATGCCAAACATCCGAAGCAAACGACGACAGCGACGATCCAAGCGTGTTTGGCGGCGGCGCAATCATGCACGGTTGCTGCTGTTGAGGCGCCATGGGCGAGTACGCGAGCGGGATGGATGTAGCGGCGGCAGATGGCATGGGTGGCATCATGGTGGGCGACAATGGCGGATTGGACGTTGTGGACAGGCTCATTTGAGGCACGGCGGTTGTTGTGGGCGAAAGCGATGGCGCGCGGCTGGATGGCGACGTTTCATGTTGTTGGATTGAGGACATGGACGATGTGGGTGACTTGAAAACGGCTTGGGGCGGCAATTGGTGCGACGATGGGGGAGGCGATGGCGTTGTTGCCACAACGGATCCCGAAGGCGATGGACTGCTGCTAGAAACAACATCCATAGGGCGGGTACTTCCATGCACAATGGCCGCATTGGAGCTGTCAATAGCCGCCACGTCTTCTTCATCTTCTTCGTCGCATTGGCCCGTGGTCAGGTGCGTCAGCTGCTTGAGCAATTGTCGATTGGTCATGCGAAGATCCTTGATCTCGGCCTTGTACCTCTCCTCGTTCTTGATCGCATCTCGCACTACCCACGGAAAAAAAAAAATAAATGAGTACGTGGGCGTAACAATAAACAAGCAAGGCACCACATGACGACCCGAAAAGCCTAATTTTGTTCGTTTTGGGCACCGCCCGGCCAAGTACGCACGCCCTTTTTTTTTTTTTTTTTTTGGGTGGGTTTGGGTTCGTTTTTTTACCAAACTCCAACGTGCGTTCAATGATGGTGCCCTTGGATGGACGTGTGTCGTTGTGCAAGTTGGGCAAAAGATGCGACAATTGCTGAAAACGCGTATTCAGGCCCTCACGGCGCTGACGCTCAATGGCATTGTGCTCAGCACGCTTCTCCGCCTTGGATTGCACTCTTTGAAAAATGCATAAAAGAGAGCGTCGTCAATCGCCGCCCCATCTTTTTTTTTTTTGGCGTTTTTTTTTTTTTTTTTTTTTGTTTTACCTTCTGCTCATGGAATCGCGGCGCGAGGGATCAAACATGACTAGAAAGAGAAAAAAAGGTTTAGTACAATTGATAGAGGTTCTGGGCTTGGCTAGGCTGATGCGGGGGGCACAAACAATGACAAGTAAAAAGAGAGACAAGACAGAGAGCGACACGGGGTCACATGCGCAGCCAATCTCTTTTTTTTTCTCTTCTTTTTTTCTCACCTGGCTGCTGTTGCTGTTGCTGCTGCTGCTGTTGGAGCAAAAAGGCATGCTGCTGCTGGAGGAATTGCTGATATTGCTGATTGTTGGCGTCCGTGGGAAACGGCGCAAACGAGAACATGGCCATGTCTGGATTGGTGGGCGACTGACTCGCGGCCGCCGCCATGGAAGTACTTGTGGCCTCGCGGCTGGCGCTGGGAGGATAAAAAGAAGGGTACGAGAAGGAATTGGGGTTGGTATTGTTATTCATTTGTGAAATGTCAAAGAAAGGGACAAGAAGTAAAAAAAAAAAAGAGTGGTATACAAGGGTGTATGATCTTTGTGTTGTGTGTTGTGTCGTTTGCCGTGCGTATAGTAATGTCGAAAACCCAGGGGATGCAAAGAATTGGTGCGGGGGAAGAGAAAAAGTTAAATCAGGAAAGAAAAGGGGGCCGGGATGGGCGACCTGAAAAAAATGGCGGCCCTTTTATCTTGCAAGGAATGGGCGGCGAGGTCGACCCCCATGACCTCTCGTCACCTCAAAAGCAAAAAAAAAAAAAAAAAAAGCTGGGTCCCCCTCGTTTTGCTCCCCCAGAAAAAAATTACAAATGCGTCCATGCAACGACCTCTATCAAGGCACATCATCTACAAGTGGAGAGCAAAAGGGGAAACCCTTTTTGTGTTACACGACCGTGAATGCCTTTAATTGACATTGTCTCACGCATCTTTTTTTGTTTTTACTGCCCTTGGATGCATGCCCGCTGATCGTCATCGCTCGCTTTTCTCCTATAGGGAGGTCAGCACATCACACACACTGACCAAAGTGGGAATTAGGGGGAGGAGAGAGCAGGGCACGGCAGCGCGCGAAAAAAGCAGGAGAAAAAGAAGAAAAAAAAAGGCGAGCACAAACGAAAAGGGAGCGCGTCACGCCCTGCTTTTTTTTTTTTTTACAGCCTCCTGTTTACTCATTTTTTTGTTGCCAATTAGGGGAACGCCATGAAAGGGGTCCAATGTTGCTTGTCCCCATTGGTATCATCCATGGGCGCCTTGCCTTCTCGGAAAAAGACGACTTGGAGAAAGGGAAGATAGGGCAACAATGGCGTGTGCGACTCGGTCCTGCCTTTTAAAGTGAAGCCGAGCCCATCGCCTTGAGTTTTCGACAGCTTTGGACATCTTTTTTTTCTTATTTGTGTCACGCCCGCAAATGGCCGCGGGTTACACTTTTTGCAAAGGACGCACGAGCCAATTGGGAAAGTGCATAAACGAAAAACCCAAAGCTACCCGGAGCAGGGCTCGACGCTAGGACAAAAGAAGCGTTGTAAAACACACACATCTCTTTCTCTGTGTTTTCTGTACTCCTTACTACCCGAGATGCGTGCTTTTCGCTGTTTTGGTGTTTTGTTCGTGACCTTGGTCGGGCCGCGCATCTTTGTTTTGCCCTTTCGCTCAAGGCCAACCTTTTCGGAAATGTGATTAATTTGGTCGACGTGTCATGGGGTTGCGCGTTTTTTTTCTCTTTGTCGATCCAAAATTCCCATGACAAAAATGAAAAAAGTCTGGGTAGCTTGCACTCTCGCAAACAACCTGGGTGCCGCACGCACGCGGGCGCGTCTTTTTATTTTCTTGGCCCCATGGTGTATAGTTTTTAAATAAAAAAAAAAGCCATCATCGGGTCCCACCATGCGCTCGATTTTATCGATTAAGATGTAATTTTTGCGAAAAATAAAGGAGGGGGGAGCTTTTTTTTATTTTGCTGATTTCAAATCGAAACAAGAAAAAGGGGATTGGGACAATGGAGGCAAAACCATATTGTGAATAGAAAACGCATTATCTTTTTTGGCAAAAACAACAAAAAGAGAGGCATTAGGATGGAGGCTACAGGGTGCTTGACGAAGAAATGAATGCATGCATTCTTTTGCTTCGTGCTGTGGGATAAAAAAGGGAAAAGTGGCGGCGGTAAGGGATAAAAAAGACAATAATATGCAGGGAAAAATGAAGAAAAGAGAAAAGAGGCCTAAAAAGTTCATGTATAGGGCGAAAGTATAGAAAAAAAAATGGCAATAATAAAGGAAGATGCAGCAGAGGATGGAATTGGAAAAGGGCGAGGTGCTTTTTGAGAGGTGGGGCAAGAAAGGGGAGAAAGGGCAAACAACAAAAAAAAAAAGGTATCAAGTCATAGAGGAATCCAAGCATAGAACCAAAAGCAAAATATACACCGGCAAAAGAGACAAAAGGAAAAGAGAGAAACAGAGACAGAGAGAAGGCGAGACCACACTGAGCGTCGCAAAAGCGCAAAAGCGCAAATGCAAGGGAGCTCATCAATTAGGTGTACGAGTGGTACGCGGCGGCCGCAGCGGCAGCAGCATGGCGCGACGCCTGGTTCTTTTCCTTGGTGGTGTGACGATGGATGCGGATATGCTGGTTCAAATTGTCAGATCGGGAAAATCGCTTGGAGCAAGACTGGTAAGGGCATTCAAAGGCTAAAAAAAAAAAAAAGCAAAAAAAAAAAAGGATCAGGGATCATGGGGTCTCGAAAAAGACACATGGTGGCACATTGCATCCCAATTTGGAAGCACCAAGGGGCGTCACCTGACGCGCGTGGCCCCTCCCCCCTTTTTTTTATGCAACTTACGTTTTTCCAAAGTATGAATGGAGCGAATGTGGCGCTTGAGGTGCTCAGAGCGCTTAAAGACCTTGCCACAGTCGTCATGCTTGCAGGTGAACATCTTGGAGAACCCATTGGCCGGATGCGAGCTGACGCGGCGGCCACGCGAGCGACATTGCTTGGATTTGCCGTTTTTGCCGACTTTGTCCGACTTTTTGGGCTTTTCCGTGTCATCGTCGTCTTCTGACTTTTCGTACGTCTCGAGCTTGAGGGGGACCATGCCATCGAGCGTGGCGGGCGACGAAAAGACGGCGGCAGCAGCGGCGGCAGCATGTTCAAAAGGCGGCAATAAAGTCGACATCATGTCACCAGCCGAGTAAGACAAGGAACGGGGTGCGGGAGCAGACGACGGCGCAGACGGGTAGTACATGGACATCATGTCATTGGCAGACAGGTAATCCATCATGCTGTTGCTTGAGCCATAATACGAAGATGTCGTTGCTTGCTCAATCATGCTCATGCGGCGCTTGGGGTCGTCCAATGGGTGCGACGCGGGCAGTGTCGCGTGCGGGTGAGCGTGTTGGAAGTACGCATAGTCTTCATAATGGCTGGTGGGCGACGGGGTGGGCTGCTCACAATCCGACGCGCTTGATTCGCTGTTGTTGGACAGCAAATCCGCATAGCTGAAGCGTCGCATGTAGTCCACATTGTCACCAGTGTGCGCAGGAAGATCCATGGCACCAGAGGCATCAAAAGACGCGGCGTGCGAGGAGGGGAATTCATTGATTGGGGAATACATCTTGGAGAAAAGCTATAAAATCGTCAAAAAAATCGCAAGTGTCAGTGATCAAAATTAGCCCATGGCAAGATGCAAGGGGGACGCCAGGCAAGGGGGGCTCGCGTACCTTATTAATTGAAGAAGGAGAGAGGAATTGAAGCAAAAGATTACTTTTTTCAAAAGAAAAAGGGATGCAAAAAGAAGAAGTGGAGGGAATGAATGCAAGATAAACAGCAAAAGAGTGATGAGGTTAAAAAAAAACCTGGATTAAGAACCTGAAAGGGTTGAAAGAATGAGAAGGAAGGTAAGAGAGAATGGAGCGAGGAAAAAAAAAAAAGACGGAAAAAGATCAACAGAGCCCTCTTTAAATACGTTTTTTGCTTACTTGCCGTGATTGGCCGCACGGGGACTGTAAGCTTGGCTTCGTGTAACAATGGGCCTGGTTCGCATAAATCAACATCGTTAACACACCTAGAAGGGCTCAATGGGCAAAGATCCCCTTTTAGGTTGGCTTTTTTCGTGATCACCATCCAATTTCGGCATCGTTTCTTTCCAGGCGAGAGTAAAAAAAAAAAAAAGGAGTGCCCCTCTTGACGTGTGCTGTGAATCGTTCCTCTGGGCTCTCAGCTCGCTCATAGGCTCCACAATCACAATTCCTTTTGCGTACGTCACCCAATCATGCCTGTCAGCCCCTCTCTTGCCAATATTAAAAAATAGGGGCGCGTCGCTCATTGTCCAATTGGCTTGATGGGACGTGAAAGCAGCCTCGCCTTTCATTGCCAAACACGGTAAGACTACAGGAAGCCCCAATGTCATGCCATTGGGCTCGTTTTTTTTTTTTTATGTGCAAAGCCATGATCGACACGACTTGCTTATCAATTTGCGATCTGGCCCAATGGCTCGTTCCTCTTCCCCTTGATGGCTTTGAGAAGGAATGCAATGGCTTTGATGAGTCGCCATTTCTTCTTTTTATCCATGAAATCATGCTCTTTGGCCACATTGGACACGCATCCCACTGATATTCATGCTGATATTTGCCAATGAGCGCGACGTGATCACGCTAAAAATTTCCCCCTTTTCCCCTAGAACAGGTGGATGGTGATCGCAACACCTCCTATCCATCATGGCCCGACTCCCTCAATTTCTTTTTCTTAACGTGATGATGTTGCCGGTGCCCTCCATCACATCAACAAGCATCTCAATGGCTATTTTTACGAGGGCCGCAGCGCTCTTCTATTAATAGGCTCGTTAAATTGCGCAATGGTACGAGCAGGTGCAGACGAATTGCCTTGTTGGACAATGCGGCAGGGTGGTGACGACGATGCGCGCGCGTTTCGTGGGGGAGGGAAAGAAAGGGGGGAGCATGAGCCGCGTGTGTTCCAAGTAAGAACGTCACAACCCCTCTCTATCGTACGTGAGAGACGAGTGTCTCTTTCTCATCCCCCCCTTTTTCCATTTTTTTTTTTTTGCTGGTCCGGTAAGGAAAGTGCTATTATGATAAGCCAATGCCATTTGACAGGATATCAGTGTCATGAACTTTATTATGTGTGTGTGTGTGTGTGTGTTTGTGTGTATATTGTGATCAGGGGGGGAGAGGCGAGCAAAAAGGCCATTAAACGCCCATTTTTTTTTTTTTTTTGCCTGACTGATTGCCGTTTTGGATTTCCGACGCGACGAATACAAAGAGAATTTTCAAAGCGCGCCGCTGGGATTGGTCGACGCGTCGTCGTTATCCCACTTTCATGCTATACGCACGCCCAATTGCTTGCCGATCAATCTGAACCTTGTTTTCTGCCTCCCTTTTCATCTCTCTTTTTTTTACTGCTGGCCCCTTCTTCCGTTATTTCTCCCGTGATGCCCCACCTCTGGCTTCCCTTGTTTATGCACCAAAGTTGCTCGCTTTGCATAACAGCGCGCTCAAATTGGCAATCAAGAACGTGGCCACGTTTTTTTTTTCGCTTTTTTCCCAGTGCAAGCTCACTTTTTTTTTTTTTTTCCACACCACAAATTCTCATTCATGCACACCCATTGCTTCCTATTTCCAAGAATTTAATTTACTTCATCAGGCTACATAAAAAAAGAAATACACAAATTGCACGAATTTCCGCGGCTAGGACGACGCGTCCAGCAGCCGCTGCTGTTCCTCGTCCACGTCATCAGCTGTCTGGCTGTCCGCATTGCTGCGTGGTCTCTTGCACACTGCAACGAGCCCCGCCACAACGAAGACAACGAGAAACAGCCATTGCAAATAGTAAAAGATCAGGCCAAGCACCGGCGTGTCAATGGCAACGCGATCAATCAAGATGGATGAGGTCGTTGGCGTGCAGATGTCTAAAAATAAAAAATATAAAATAGAAAGATGAGCCTGGGAAAATAAAAATAAAAAGCGACGCGCGACAAGGAGCACCAGAGTTGAGACGTCAAGGTCACCGCATGGTTGGTTGTCAATGGAGGCCCCAGTCTCCGTTTCTCGCCCTCTTTTGCTCGCTTTTTGACCTTCCTTTTTGGGGTGATCGACAATGGCCAGGGCCCCGTTTCTCTGTCACTCTGGCGTCATGTGTGCGTGCACTGTTGCTCTTTTTACCTGTTGGTGCTTGGACATCACAAGGCAGGATCGCATCACGGTGATCAGTGCAGTCTCTCTGGCCCCCTATCGTGTAATTGCACTGTATAAGAGAAGATGCGCGTTAGTTGGAGCCGCCAATTCGCCGCAAAAAAAAAAAAAAAAAAAAAAGCCCGTGTAGACACTCTCAATTACTCAAATGATGTGCCGCACGCACATGTGTATGCCCTTTCTCCTCCTAAACCCCCTTGGGCTCCCTCAGGCCCCTCGTTCCCCTTCTAGGCCCAATTCATACATAAACTTGGCTGCCAAAATGAGCGTAGCCAGGCACAACCACAGTGCTGACCACATAATTGAGCGCAAGCAAGGCCAATGTCAACAGCACCGTCATCAAAAGCAGCCCCTGAGGCGCCGTACCACCGGGGCGGATTGTGTACAAGTTGACCCACAGGAACCGGATCCCAATGGCCACCAATCCGGATAGAGTGGCCATGAAAAAGTACAAAATCAGCACCACCATGAATACATAATCCAGCGGGAACCACTATCCACAAAAAAAAAAAAAAAATCAGTTGTGTCGATAGAGACCCATGAGCCCAGGTCACAATTGCCAAGAAGCAACCCGAGACCATGGTGGTCTCAACCCAGCGATTTTTTTTTTTCTATTCGATTTTTTTTTTTTTTTTTTGCCTCGCTTCGCCTCCTTTTTTTTTCTGCTCCTTTTTTTTTTTTTTTTTTTTTCCAAACCTTGTTGCACTGCCCGTGCCTCCCTAAATCTGCATCACATTTCTTACTTTGGCCAAGTTGACAAAAATAAAGTTGATGGGATTGAAAATCTTGGGATGCGTGATAATATAGCCGCATTGCTTGCCACAGAGCGAAGACGACACTTTGTCCACGCTACAAGAGGTAAAAAAAGTGGCGCGTAAGTCGCGCCGCGTCGCGATGCCACTTTTTTTTTTGAGCTCTTACATTGTCAGGAACATGGAGAACACAATCACCAGCGTGAGAATGAGCGTCAAGACGCCAAGGATCGCCTGGCATGTTACAAAAATGACAATGAGAATGGGGCCAATTAACAGTTTGTTGCCTTTTCCGTCATGCAAATGCGCATTGCCAATGCATGACCCTTTCCAACCACATCGCCATCGCGCCTCTCCTTTTTTTTTTTTTTTTTGTTTTGCCTGGATCTCGGGCATCCCTACCTCCAATGGCCGGAAAAAGCGTGTCACACGCTTCCAAAGACTGTGTTGATCCTCTTGGATGTTTTGCTGGCGCCGGAGCAAGATGCTAATACGGCAAAAAAAAAAAAAGCGCGTCAGTGAACAGATCAAGCCAAGTATTTTCCTGTTTTCCTTTTTTTTTTTCCACAGTGCTTACCGCTCCTCATCCTCAAGATTCTCAATGGCTCGATAGTCACGAGTGGACATGACTTTGTTGTTGCCTGCGTATTTCGCCTGGAGCATGTGTTGGCGCTCGCGCACCACGGCCAATTGACTGCTGACGTCTTCCTCCTCCTCATCCAGCTTGCGCTTGCCCTTGATCATGTTGATCGGCAGCAGAGAGAGCCCTGGGGCCTAAATAGGAAGCACACAGAAAGAAAGGTCAGGTGAGTCATGCATCAATGTTTGATTTTTGTTGCGTTTTTTACAGTGTAGCCCACAAAGATGAGCATTCCAAGCAGGCACAGACATGCCATCACGAACGTCACGGTCTTTTCGCCGCCTGGGTAACCAAAAAAAAAAAAAGGAGGGGAGTCAGATACGTCTCTTTTGCACCCATTGGCACTGAAATGGCCTTTTTACTTGTTTCTCTTAGAATGGCCTTGAACCAATCCAGATCCCATTCGGGTGGTGGCCGCGTCGGCTTGATAAAGAGCGCGATCAAAAAGAGAAACACGGAAATCAAAACAAAAAACGACGTGTACTTTAGCGCGTTTTTCACGCGTTCGCCACGGCTGATGTCAATGTCTTCCTCCTCGAAGTAAAAATAGGCAAATGGGATCAGGAAGAAGCAAAAGACACCAATGCACCCATAACACACTGTAAAAAAGAGCAGAAAATGAAGCGGTCAGCGGGGTTTGAAGCGGCATTTGCGCGTTTTAGCACGCTTTTGAAGCAACGACTTGCAATAATAGACCAATTGCACCATCCACTTCATCTGATCAATGACGTCTGGCGTGGCCCAATCGAATTTTAGACCAGTTTGAGCATTGACAGTCGAGGAAACAAGAAAAATATCGACGGGGAGCAGCGCCAAGCACGACAGCACCAGCGCCAAGGCAACTATAGTCACCGACGTGGCGAGGGCGTCCTTTTCGTACTTGTGCTGGTAGTGTCGCGTAAAAAAGACGCTAAAACAGATAAAAAGCTGCAAGACAAACCATCAGTAAAAGCACAAAAAAAAAAGGTATTGCCATGACCCCCACTTTGGCCCATTGTCGGTCAAAAAAAAAAAAAAAAAAAAAAGAGAGAGAAAAAAACGACGCGCGTCCCGCCCTTTTTCCACTCCCCATTTGCTCATCGCGCGCAACAATTGCTTACTGCACAAACAGTGCCATAGATCGACCATGCAATACCAACTAGAGTGGCTGTCATTTTTTTAAACACGCAAAAACATAAAATAATACAAAAAAGAAGTTGAAAAGAAACCAAGAGACCCGGGTGGTGGGCACGTGTGAAACAAAAAGAGTGCACGGCGGGAACTGAAATGTGAATCGGCATGATTTTGCCCATTTCTCTTTATTTTTTGTGGTTTTTGGCGTGTCAAGGTATGAATTGGAATTGGAGACTATGAACAAAAGTGGAAAGACATATAAAAAAGAGAAAAGGGAAGGAGAAGAGATGCGTGAGAGAAAAGGAAGAAAAAAAAGTACATGAGGAGGACTCTATTTGTCATTGTCCGATTTGTTGGGTTTTTTGAGCAGGTCGGTGATGCGCATCATGACGGCCAGATGATCCGGGTTTTGCTGGATATTGTCATCATGCTGGTTGTAGGTTTGCTTGTTGGTGGCATTGGGCGCCGACGCGTAGGTGGGGCGGGTGGACGAGAAGATATCGCTGACGGTGGTGGTTGGGGTGGCCGCGTAGCTGGTAGGGAACAGGTTGTTAAAGTCGGACGGCTGTGCCTGCAAGTTGACGGTGACTTCGGGGCGGCCCTGAGGGTCGATGCGCGCATCCTGAACGAAAAAGTCGCGGACGCCACGATCGGTACCAACGCGAAGACCAGCGGCCGTAGTCTTGCTCAATTTGGCGACAATGCCTTGAATACCCACGGCGTAGCCATCGTGCTGCTTGTTGAGGATGCGGCCCTTAACGGGGTGTGTATATTCGACCTCGTAGTTGCTGTACGTGGGGCCAACGACACTGTCCTGTTCATTGAGCGTCAAATCCTTGTTGAAATGGCAATGCAAAAAGTCAAACACCTGCTCGGGCGTCACTTCCTTGTTCTTGAGCGCCTGCTGGAACGCCGGCGCCTGCTGACGTGCCTGCTTGAGGAAGCGCTTGAATTGCTGCGGGGTCATGGACGCCACATTGTGCTGCACCTGATCGCGGCGTGGCAATGGCGCCTTGGAGCCCGGGAAAAGCTCCTTCCATCGCTTCACAAACAGTACCTGGCTCTCGCCAGACTGCCACGGCGTCTGGTGCTCAGACGTGTCCAGATCGCCCACCGTCACGTAACCCGTGCGCACCACCGTCGGAAGACTGCGCTTCAGGCCCCAATTGCCTGTCTTTTTCGCACTCTTGGGCGTCGTGTACACCTGTGCAAGTGTACGATCGTAAGACGCAAGGCGTGAATGGCGAAACAGCCCTGCAAACGTCTTGTCCATGGCTGTTTTTAAATAAAAGAGGAAGAAAAAAAAAAAAAAAAAAAGAAATCACAAAGAAAGCCCCGCTGCCAAAACAATAAAAATGCAACAGACCCTGCCCCCAGGGAGGCTGAGCCGAACAAGTGCGGCCAAACAAATCAAACCCCGCTCCTGGTTGACACCCCTTTCCCCTTGTTGCCTGCTAATTGTAATTGTGCGCGATTCCATTGGTAAATTCAAAAGTTCGCTTTCAACAACCCCAAGCCAGCACTGCAGGGCCCAAAAACTCGTCGTAACGTGAAACGACAAGCCAGAAACATCGTGTGGGACTTGATTTGCAACTGTCAAAGATCGCTGAGGGCCGCTACACACAATCAAAAAAAAAAAAAATAAGCTATTTGATAGGCCGAGAAGAAATTGGGTTCGCGGAATGACACCAAATTTACACACTAAATGCATCGCATGGTGAAACGAACAAAAAGCGTCAAAACGAGCGCGGTAGATCCACTCGCTCTCAAGCAATCAGCAAAGTCGCAAAAAGTTTGCGCGCGAATAGCGTCTCTGGAAGGCGCCCTAGAGCCTCGCTGACGCGTCCATTAGCACGAGCGATCTCAGGTGCATGGATTCATGTCGGAACAAACGCGTTTCACTCAACGACTGACGCGGTTTTTAACGCGTTGAAAATTACATATGATTTTAAACCGTGTCAAAAATGCCAATAAAATTACTTTTTTCATTGATCACGAATGTCAATGTACGCAGCGAGCCACTGTCTTTCTGATGGTGTTGGTTTCTTAGAGATGCACTTATTTTTCATCGAGTTTGCCTTGTGGTGAAAAATTGTAGTCAGCAAACCCCTGATTTTAAACGTGTCTCTCCCGGTGGAATTGACGCGCTCACCTTGTGCTTGAAGGGCATGGCAATCAAGCGACTTAAATTTCCTCATTTTCAAAAACCTCGACTGCACCCCCTGGAAAATTGGTGGTTCGTGAAAATCGTGATTGCCCGTCATCCAGTGATCCCAGAGCATCGAGAGATGGCTCATTCGAACGGCAAAGCTTGCCACTTCCAGATCAACGTCTAGATGCTATAGCAAGTAGCGTAATGATGGAAAAGCAATCAAAATACAACAAACAACATTCTTTTTGGTGCAAAACAAAATCCACCTAGTTTACAGCGGCGCTCAAGAGCTACTTTTCTGCACAATGAATGGGTCCAGCTACGGAATAAATTTCAGGGCATGTTGTATTGTACTAATGCGATCAAAAAGCACTTTGTAAAAAAGCGATTTTTGTGAATGCCATTTAAGCGGGGGAAATTTGCAACCCTACAAAACTTTGCCACGCGCGTATGCGTCAGCGTCATGGCATCTGAATGAGTTCAGTCACATCGTGACAGCGTGTCCCACTGGCGAGTAATCACTGATTATCTTGATTTTCGACAAATAGCGCATGTTCTCGACATTTTTATTAATCAATCAGCTTGAAATTTTGCCCGTCACTCGGGAACGAGTTCCCGGTCAACGTTACATGCGTAATATGGCGCTCCAATGCACCAAACGCAAGAAAATCCAAATAGTATAAAGTAAATGCAGCATCTTGGATTTTGTGCGTCCTCTACATTAACTGAGGCATACAAAA
The DNA here is from genome assembly GCA_025201375.1 of Gongronella butleri. Taxonomy (NCBI): domain Eukaryota; kingdom Fungi; phylum Mucoromycota; class Mucoromycetes; order Mucorales; family Cunninghamellaceae; genus Gongronella; species Gongronella butleri. The sequence continues at coordinate 125,572 of JAIWZP010000064.1, forward strand.
AACAGTTGCACCGTGTAACTACATTGCTAGCTACAATTTTGCTTAGAACAGAAATGTGGTACGTTCGCGTAAAAAGGCAGTTCTGTCATCCCAAAATAAAACAACTATATAAATGAGCTTCCTCAGCTTCATGTTATCCAACTCTTTTAAAACCAAGACTAATGCTTTGAGCACGTTGCATTACATGCATTTGCATTATTGAGCAAAGCGCTGTGGTGCCTAGAAAAAAAGTTTGAAGCAAGAATGGCTGTCTTTTCGAGTGTTTGACTATTACAATTATGCTTCAAACCATTGCACCGCTTTACTGAAAGTTTCAGGGTTGTAGCTGGCAACGCGAGCCATCTTGTGCACCTGGTTTCGGATGATTCAGTTAATACAGAGGACGCATAAAAACCGAAATGCTGCAATTATTTTATTTTATTTGGATTATCTTGCGTTTGCTACATTTGAGCGCCATAGTGCAAGCAGCAAAGTTGACCGCGAATTCGGTCACGAATGACTCGCAAAGTTTCAAGTTGATTCAGTAATGAAAATGTCGAGAAAATGCGCTTTTTGTCGAAAATCAAGATAATCAGCGATTACTTGCCAGTGGGACACACTGCCGCGACGTGACTGAGCTTATTCATATGTCACGACGCTGACGCACACGAGCGTTGCAAAATTTCATAGGGTTTTAAATTTCCCTCGCTTAAATGGCATTCACAGAATTGCGTATTTTACAAAGTGCATTTTTATTGCATTTTTACAATTCAATGGGCCCTGAGATTCATGCCATGGGTGGACCCCATCCTGGTCCACGAAGTTGTGTGAAAAAAACGCGTCAAAATAATCGTTTTATTGGGTTTGCAAGCAATTATACCAATAACTGCAAAAATCACCCGACTTGTCTCAACAAGGCATTGCAGAGTCACGAACCGCACCCCTCTCGTGGACTGCGCAATCTATAAACCCTGAGTGAGCCTTGGTTTGCAGCTGTAAAAGGCCATCAAGGACACTGCACGAAAATCCAAAAATGAGTCGCATCGAGCGCTGGAGAAGGAATTGAAAAATTAGATTGGCAGAAAGACACCAAACTTGCACACAAGGTGTCTCGCATGGTAAAACGACAAAGGGCGCCAAAAAGAGCGCGGTTGATCTGATCGTTGACAAGCAATGAGCCGTTTTCGTGCTAACTTTAACTGCGAATTGCACTGGAAAAACGCATCTGTGGAGCTGCGCTGACGCGTCCTCCGGCAAGTGGTGTTCCAGATGCACGAATTTGATTAGAAACAGACGCGTGTCAGTCGACGCCTAACGAGGTTTTTCACGTGTCGAAAGTTGCCTATGATTTTAAAACCGTGACAAAAGTGCCAAAAAATCATTTTTTTCATTGATCACTAATGTTCACGTACGCAGTGAACCATGCTCTTTCCGGTGATATGTGTTTCTTTCATATGCAAGCAATATTCATCGAGCTGTCCTTGAGCCGAAAATAGGAGCTCAAACTCGTTTACGCGGAAACAAGTCAATGGATCCCCGGTTTTTATTGCGTTTCTGCCGGTGAGTAAGAGCCATCTGTCATACCGATAAATGGCGTGGCGATCTGAGGGACCTAAATTTCATCCTTTTCAAATCCTCGACTGCACCCCTCGGAAAATCCGTGATATTTTAATACGTGCCTTCGCGTCGTGCACGGAGCGCGACACCCCACCACAAGTTAAGTGGTAAGGATTGAATTCACGCTGCCTGCAACGAATTGACAAATTTCTCATGCGTTTTTAATGATAATTTAGAAAAAGTTACAAAAAATGGTTTTTAATCCAATCCGCCTCCAGCGCCGCCAAGATCAAGTGCGCGCGCGGGTGGGCGTGCTCCGCCGGGAGCGGGGGCGGCAGGCGCGCCACCAAAGAGGCTGCTCATCAGATCCTGCATGACATTGCCCTGCTTGCGCGGCTTGGCAATGTTGAAAAAGGCAGCACCAATGTCGTCCATGAGGTCGTCAAAGCCCTTTTGCGATTGGTACAGCGCGCCGTACGTCTTTTTGAGCTCCAAAAACAAGTTGCTGCCATCGCGCTGCACGGTGAGCAGCAGCAATTGCGCGAAATTCAGCCACGAATCGTCGTAGCTGGCCACCTGCACTGTTTCGCCGGCAGGCGTGAATTTGAACGCGTGTTCCTGCTTGGGCGTCACGTTCGCAATCTGCACAAACTTGTCCAGCGCCAACGTCGCGTGGCGAATGCTCTTCATCGCAAGGTATCTGCGAGAAAGAAAAAAAAAGAAGAAAAATAAATAAAACGCGCATTTTGTGCCATTGAGCCAAGTCTTACTGGAGAACGACGCGTGCAATGTAGACGCTCTTGACTTGCTGGTGCCCCTCATGCTCGGCCCATTCGTTGGCGACTTGTGCGAGGACCTCGGCGCTATGGTCGGTGCCGACAACGAGGTGTTCCTCGGCCAGGGCGTACTTTTGCTCGTGGTAAAAAAGCGTGCCGACGAAATCATGCAGCTCGGGGTCGCCCTCGGGGTATTGGCCAAACTTTTGCGTCCATCTACAAGGCAATTGAGACGCGTCAGTGACAAAAAATGGAGGTAAAATGAAAAAAAAAGGCAGCCTTACCCAAAGGATTTCGAGATGAATGGCTTGCGTCCAGGCTCCGTGGCCGGCAAAAGATCCAGCAGATCAATGACACGGTCTGTGAAAAGGGGAAGTGGGGAGGAAAAAGGTCAGGGGAGACACGTCGTTTTTGTCATTCCATTGCGTTTTTTTTTACTCAATGAGACGTCATCCACAGGGAGGCTGGCCAAGACGTACGTGTCCAGCATGTAGTTGGCGAGATCTGAGCCCGAGGACGGCTGACCTTGCTTGAGGAACGTCAAGGCACCGTCGTTGAGCAGCAAAATCGTCTTGTTGTATTGCTGCTGCTTGTTGTATCTGAGCAATTGGGTGAGTTTGGGGGCGCCCTTTCTCTTTTATTTTTCGTTTCAAACATACCTTCGCGCGATGGTGCGGTACATCTGATGGGCCTCATAGTACTTTCCGTCCATGACGGTCGCCTTTAGCTTCTCCAGCGTCTTGCCCGTGCCTTTTTGTGCCATTTTGACGAGAAAATGAGAGAAATAAGCAAAAAGAAAGAAACGAGGGAAAAAATAGACATGAATTGTGGAGTCGCCTCTCCCTTTTTTTATTCATTGTGCCTTTTTTGGGGCAACGCACGCACACTATTGAGCGACGCTTTTTTATTTTATTTTATTTTATTTTTTTGCAAAAGATTGCCCATTTTTTTGTTGGTTCATTCATCGTCTGGGTCGGCGAATTGGTCGACCATGTAGATGCTTGGGTATACGCGGTGGCTGCGATCGATGTACCAGAGACCATTGGACAGCTTTTTGATGGTCACCAAGAGCACCATGCCCTCAAACATGTCGTCCACAATCGATTTCTCGAGGTACATGTCCAAATTGTCGTCGGTCGCTTCAAATGTCACGTCGTCCAGGTAGCCAAACGTGACCTTGCGCATGTCAGTCTTGGTGTCGTCCTTTTTGCCCTTGGCGTCGTCTTTTTTATCGTTGGTGGTGTCATTTTGGCCATTGGCCTCCTCCGTTTTGTCGTCCGTTGACGCGTCGACGGGCGTGTGGATGTGTTTGAGCTTGAGCATGATTTGGTCGTGTTCTTGGACGACTTTAAGGGCGTCCGGGTTGGGAATAACGTGAGCAACTGCCTTTTTTGCCTTTTCAGTGGCATTGCCAGAGATAGCCAAGCCTTCCAGCATAGTGGCGGCGGCCTGCATCATCTTTGAGTTGCCCATGACCCAGTCGGGGAGGGCAGTGGTGGCGTCGCTAGGTTCGAGGGCAATGGATTGCGATTCGCCGCCAAAGAGGATGACGCACGAATCATTAAATGCGCCGGGCAGCTGCATGCCGACGCGCTTGCATTTGGGCAGCTCCACCTTGGCAAGCGCGGCCCACTCGCGCGCCTTTGCAATGTCTTCTTCATAATCGGGGCACACTTTGCGGATCTCCAGGTACCGCAGGACCGCATCAACAAGCGGTGCCACCGCCGAAAAGTCTTCCACGGAGATGAACCGGGCTTTGGAGATGAAATTGTTGCCGAGATACACACGCGTCACCTCGCTGAAGCTGATGTACGCGCCCTCGTCCAATTCTTCAATGTCCGCCACGTCGACGCCCACCGTCTCTTCCGGCGCCTCATCCAGCGCGTCCATCGCACTCAAGCCAAGCTTGCCACCGCCAAGATACGAATTGGGCCCGGTCTCAATCCCGCCAAATCGCAGATAATCCTCAAACAGGTTCTTGGTCTCTTCCGTGAACCGATGATTGCGCCTGTACTTGAAAATCGCGTGCTCCACGCGGTGCGACAACGGATGGCTCCTAAATAAACAATGTATGAATGAATCAATAAATCAATGGACAATAGAATGTCATTGAACGCGTTCAATCGCACCCAATCGCTCTCAATCGCTTCAATTTGCCCAATTTCCTCGCCATTTCCTCCCAATTCGCCCCAGTTTCCTTCAACTCCTCTTCAATCCTCCTAATCGCTCCATTTCCTTCCAAAATGTTTCCAAATTCTCTCCATTCCTCCAAAGTCGCCCCCCCCCAATTGACTTACAAATCAAAAGGATTGGCGACGGGATCCTCCTTGTAGCGTTCTTCATAGTCAGCAGCGAGCTCCGTGCCGGCGGCAGGCAAGTTCTTGGCTTTCTTCTTCTTCTTCTTCTTCTTTTTCTTGGGTTCCACCAGGGGCGTGTCGTCGGACAGATCATCCGCGTCGTCCTCGTCGCCCTCAGCCTCGCCGCTGCCGCTTGGGCTGCTCTGTTGCTCCTCTTGCTCCGACGTGCGTTGTTTGGGTTGCTTGGGCGCCTTTGGCTGGGCGCTGCTGCCGCGCGTCGCTGCGCGCATCAGCTGGGCAGGCGTGGCAAGATCCTCCGGCATAATCACGCCTGTCGACATTTTCTCCTGGGCAATACGCAGCTGCTCCATCGCCTCCTCGTCCAGGTCCGTCACGATCTCCTGGTTCTGGCCAAAAATGCGGTCGCTGTCAACGAAGAAAAAAAAAAGCGTGTGTAAGCCCACAAAACGCATAAAACCTACGCTTGGCGCGTCGTTTGCGCAAAAGCACGCGTTGCAAGCAACTTACATGAGGTCCATGCGACGCTCATCGTCCCACTCTTCGTCAGACATGGTGCGGTGGGAAAGAGGGAGAAAAAGAAAAGAAAAGAACAAAGAAAAAGACGGACGACAGGAACTGGTTTGGCGTTCCAGACGCTTATATGACCGTCAATTCAAAGCCCGACGACGCTACGACGACGCCCCTACACCAATGCTCTTTGTGTGTCACAAGCGATGAAATTGCATGATGATCACGTACCGCGATCATCGCTTTGGCCCATTGTGCGCGTCGCTTGCCCTCGGTGAGTGTACATGGCATGGCCCAAACTGAAATAATAAAATAGACTCGTTCGGAAATAACGTCATTGCCCGCACTCTCTTTCTAAAAAAAAAAAAAAAAAAAAACGTTAAAATCAAGTCTTTTTCTTTTTCTTTCTCGTTTTTTTCTCGTTTCTCTTGATTTATCCTGTTTTTTCTTTCTTTTTGCCATCATGCCCACGTTTCTGGCCAAAGCATTGAGCTCGCTACCGTCGGACGGTAAGAAGGCGGTGGTGATGGACAAGCCGCCTGCGGTGTCTGTGCCACGCGACCGGGACGCCGCCAAAGAGGCGGACACGAGCCCCATTTGGGATATTTCTCCTTCCAAGCTGGCCGACACCCTGGCGCAGCGGCTCGAGCAGGCGGCGATCAAGAGCGCTGCCATTGTGCCTCAGCAGCAAGACCACCAACTGCCCGAAACACGCGCTCCACGCGTGTCTCCCACATTTTCGCGCTCGCCACCGCCACCGCCGGTGCCTTTGCGTAAATCCACCGAGAATATGAACGAAAAGGAGGAAAAAGCAGGCCAATGGCACGCGCACCGGTTGTCAATTGCAACGGACACGGCGGCAAATGAGCAAAATGGCGGAATTGGACAAATGAGCATCTGGTTGGCGGCGGAAGAAGGGAATGTCGACGTTTTCACGCGTCATTTGCTCGCGGCGGCGTCCCCTCGAGAGCGTTTTGCGTTGGTGAATGCGCGAGACCCTTCGACAGGAGCATCGTTGCTGCATTTGGTCATTACACATGCGAATCCGCCGCTGACTGCTTTTTCTGCGACATCCGGGACGACTTGCAACCATGAAGCATCGTCGCCGGCGGCCATGCCTCCGCATTTGCGCGCGCCCGAATCGCGTCTTGCAATTGTGAAACTTCTTTTGCAAAATGGCGCCGACGCGTCCGCGACAAACGTGTATAGCGTGCAAGCCATCCACATGGTAGCCTTGCATTTCCCCTACCACGCTGTTGCGTTCCTGCAATTGCTTTTGGATCATGGAGCAAGCGTGCATGCACGTGACGGCGATGGATGGACGCCATTGCATTACGCAACTCGATTTTGCCAGCCGCCCGACGCCGCCATCAAGCTGCTTGTCCAGCACGGCGCCGACGTCAATGCCATTGACGATTCCAACCACAAAAGCTGCTTATACGGTTTGATTGCCAATGCAGACCACCTCAGTGCCTTTCAATGGCTCGTCGACGACGCCAATGCTAATGTCCAATCCCGCGGCTTATTCACCTTTTTCGCCTCGCAATCCAATGCCACCGCCGCACATACCTCCGTCGCTCCCACGTCGTCCCCGTCGTCGTCATCGGCTATGCAATCATCTACTATCGAAAAGGACCAAAACCTCCACAAGGAAAACTCGAGCGCCAATAATGCGCCTCAAGTCCAACAACAGCAGGCATCACTCGTGTTCCAGGCCGTCAAGTACGCGCGCATCCACATTCTGCGCTATCTCGTCGACACCAAAGCCCATCGCCTGCGCCACGTCGTGTCCATGGCCGAAATCGACCAGGCAAAGCAGTTGCTGTATTCCGCCCCCACCATCACGCCCCCTGGCGATGAAAATGAGCAGAAAAACGGCGAAAACGGAAGCGACAGCGAAGGTCAACAAGAGATGACCGAACAGCAGCGCGCCTTGCGGCACGAATTGGAGCGTTTGCGCGTCATTCTTGAAAAAACCCCGCAATCCCTCGTCCAACAGTCCACCAAGCGTGCCCTCTCTGCCTCCTCCACTCGACAACGCCGGTCATCGGTCCTCTGCACACTCGGCCGTTTCCTCATGAGGCACAAGCGACCGTGATAGGCGTGCCTTTTTTTCGTGTTTTTCGTGTTTTTTTCGTGTTTTTTTTCGAGAACGCGCCTTTTTTTTTTCTTTGTCTTTTTTCATCCACTCATACCTGCACTCTTGTTCAATAATAAACGTGTAATTGCTAATTAGATTTATTGCAAGTGGTTGGATGCTAAAGAAAAAGACGGGGTTGACGAGGAAAATGCGTTCTTTTGAGGTATCGTTGAGCCGAGGATGCGATGCAAATGGGCTAAAATGAGAGAGGATGGATGCATGAAGCGTGTTGATCCAAAAGGTGCTTGAGGAAAAAGGCAAGTGGGCAAGGCGCACCATACATTTCTTTGAAAAACGCGGCAAGAGCTTGCGGACGCAGCATGTCTAATGGCGTGTTTGCCCCGCGCTGATGCATTGACTCGAGCAACGAGAGCAAGTCTTTTGCGCCATAGCCCGCAAGATCAAACATGGCCGTCAGATACAGCACAAGGCGCTTGGTGCCTGAATCTTTTTTATAAAAATCGTCAAAAATGGCCATCAGCCTGCTTGTTTTCCCCCGTGTTTTCCCCCGTGTTTTTCTCTTTTTGTACGCACTCCCATGGGCTCAATGTATTTTACCTTGTTCCCACTGCAATTGGAAGCCATTGGCGATGACGCAGCGATCTGTGATTACTTTGAATGTACCATGGTCGAGATTGGCATGAACGTCCTCATTTGGCAGTGACACGATCATGTTGTACAGGCGATCATCAGGTCTTGATATGATAAACAATGAGAAAAGAGTTTAGTGACACGGTCATTATTAAAGATGTGCTTGGCGTCCGGGAAGGGCCAAATGTCGCCAAAAATGAAAGGAATCAAATGCTTACCCGAGCTGTAAGACATCCAATGGTTGGACCAACTTTGTGCGAGGGACCTGCAGGTCCGTCATGGCCGCTGTCAGCGTCGCTGGAGGGGGCGGGCATCTAAGACATAAGATAAGACAAGAAAAAAATATCAATATAACCGCCATGAAACACCAATGAGCGGGTCAATGCGGACCTGGTAGTGTCCAAGACGGCCAATTGAGAAAAGACACGTCCAATGGGTGAATGGCAGCCGAAAGCAAAGACACACAGAGGTGATGACGGCGCAACAGATGTTGGTTCCATTGTCATGTCCGTTTGTGGCGATGAATTCGCGTGTTTATCGTGGATGAGCGATTGCACGCGGTGCTTGTACGCGTCATTGGCTAGGCCGTGGCGCTTTTTGAAACATTGACGGCGCCGCGGGTACGTGGTGGGCAATTGTTGCATCAGAATCGACGTGTCGCACGTGCTTGTATAGTTGAGCGACGGCTCAAACGTGCTCGACGCGTCGCCCACCGTTCCGAGCAGCTTCAATAGCGTCGTCAGGGGCGCGCGTGACGGTGATCCAGCGGTGTTTTGCGATGAAATCAGGGATAGTGTCTCTTTGGCCTGTGCGGGTGGCTGTTTCGACGACGATGCGACAGCCGACGAAATTGTGCGAGGTCGGAACCCGAAATAATCACGGAGCGACGCGCTTGGCGCGTCATCGATTTTCTCGCCGTCGTGTCTGTCTCTGTCCATGCTTGTTTTTGTGATTTTTGTACGTTGTGGAGCGGATGTCGGTGTTTCGTCATCGATGCGACGGTGCTTGGCGGCGTGTGACGGGTGCAACAGCGTCTGATGCTGCGTGTGAACAGCAGGCGTCACAAACAATGGATGTTCTGTGTGTAATGGCATGGATGTCGTGGGATTTCGCTCCGGGCGCTTGCCCAGCGCATTTTGGGACACATGGGTCACAGCCGGTCGTGTTGTTTGTGCATCTGACGTCGTGCTAGAGGTTACGTTGCCGGCAGACGATACTAAAGGGATGGCTGGCGTGCTGACCGGGGCGCGCGTGCGCCCGATTTGCCAATGATCGCGATTTGTGTTGGGTGTATGATGAACGGTGGCCGTGCTGCCGGAAGGTCGAGTCGTTGTTGGTGTTGCGGCGATGAAAGAAAAAGATGTTGGAGCAGCTGTAGGCACATATGGACGAGGCAACACGGCGTCATTGCGACGATCAGGCCCAACCTGCCATTGGTCGCGGTGCGCAGCACGCGCAGTCGAAGTGTGCAAGGAACGTGGCTGCACATCGGCTGATTCGTTTGCTGGTGGACGCATGGCGCCACTTTTAAGTGTGAAAATAAAAGAAAAAAAAGTCAGATGCCACGTTTTCCAATCCATTGGTCCTTTTTTTTAATTTTTTTTTTTTTTTTTTTACCTCGTGGCTTGCCCATGGTGAAAAAACGAGCCATAAACATCGTCCAAAACGCGCTCAACCAGCGTGAGCAAACGCTGTTTGTCATGCAGATACACCGTGCTCTTGTCGGGCTCGACATTGACTAACAAAAGATAAAAAAAAAAAAAATCAGCCGTTTGCTGTGGTTGCACTGGATTTTTGTTACCATCAAAGTCGTGATTCGACATTGAAATGTCCAAGTAGACAAATGGTGTCTTTCTAGGTTCGTCTTTAGAAAAACAAAGGATGAATCATCAATGAACATGCCAATTCAATCCTTTTTTTTTTACCATCATCCATGTGCACAGCCTGTTTGTATCTCTTTCGCATCATGGTGGCAATCTCCCTGAGCTCGGATTTCGCGTAATTGATCGGCCGCTGGTTGATGTAGAAAAAGAAACGGTCGGTCGTGGCCAAAACACACGCAGGATCTATAAAAAAAAAAGGGGGGGATGAGACGCATTGTTCGCGACAAAAGAAAAAAAGGGTTATACCTGCGGTCAGTGCAGGCAGGACGCAATGCAGAGTGATGGGCACCGTGTCGCCCGAGAGCAATTGTTGGTCGAATTCCTCAACAACGACCTTGTCGACGAGGGCAGAGGCGAGCGTGTTGTTGAAGCTGAGGCGTACGGCGTCAATGGTGCTAGTGGCCGTCGGTTTGACAATCGGAGGTTGCTTGGAAGGCGTGGTCTGCGATTTCGGCAATTGGCGGCACGCAAATCGCACCGATGGATGACTGAGCGCGTATCGCGTCAACGTCTCGTGGATCCGCCTCAATGCGCCCAATCGATCCTTCATCGCCACTTGCCGACGCACAGGTGTATTCACAAACGCGCGCTCTACACAAATACGCGTGCCGGACGTAGCTATTACACTCGTTGTCGTTTCGCTAAAAGAAAAAAACGCGTGTAAGACGCGTTTCGCGACAAAAAAAGACGCGTTTTTTTGCTTTTTTTCCCTTTACCCTGACATGCCGTCATGCTGATCCAACGTGTACAGCTTGGCGACAGGATCATTCACGGTCTTTGTGGCGATCGTGACCGAGTCTGCCATCTCACTCAGCGCATTTAACGCCTCGCCTCGAAATCCAAAGGTTTCCAGCTTCTCCAGGTCTTCAAAACAGGCAATCTTGGACGTGCAATGCTTCTTGCCCACGAGCGCGCGATTTTCCATCGAGATCCCCGAGCCATTGTCCGTGACCTAACCATAAAAAAGGCAAAATGAGCAAATTCACCATCAGTTGTGTGCATGCCACGTACCTCGACCAACTCCAAGCCGTCGTCTACGAGCTTGATATCAACAGACGTGGCGTGGGCGTCCAAAGCATTCCTGTTCATGACGAAAAACGAGGGTTAAGAAAGAAATAAATCGCAATAAAGCTAAACTTGCTCAAGAAGCTCCTTCACGATCGTGTCTATGGCCGTAATAACTTGACCAGAGTTGATACGCGAGGCCGTTTGTCTGTCCAAAGTATGGATCGTGCTCATGAAACTAGCGCCGAGACAAAATGAATAGGAAAAAGGGGAGAAAAGCGAGATTTCATTCGGCGCATTCGCCCGCTTTTCTTTCTTTTTCGTCCCCCAGGCCGCAGCAAATCTGGGACGCGGCCTGTCTTTAAAAAGCACACTCTAATGGAGATAATGTGGATGGATAGACGGAAAACAAAATGGTAAAAGCACCAGCTTTTGGCCTTTTTGATGTTTTTTATTTATTTGGTAGGGAAGTCGACCGTGCCGGAGCAAGACGACGACGACACGGTGTCGGTGGGCACATAGGTGTTCGTGTTCTTCACGTTGAAATACAGCCAGATCTCCGACAGAGTGCCACTCTTGCAATTGACGTTGGGAACGACGCCGTACGCCTGTTCAATCGCGTTCTCAAACTCGCTCACGTCGTACGAGCCGCCAGGCGTGATACCCGCCGCCGAAAGCACCTGGTACAAGTCATATTGGGCGCGCAAAGCAATCGCCTTGCCGAAATAATCGTTCACATCCTCGTACTTTTGGTAGTTGGTATAACACGCCGGAGCCAACGTGCTAACGCAGGTGCCACTATTGGAAAAAAAAAATTAGATGAGGACGCGAGAATAATAATAAAAAAGGCATTGCAAGTTTTTGGCTTGCCATTTTTTCTTTTTGTTCCTCTTTTTTTTTTTGTCGACTATGAAACTTACTGCTTGTCCCACTCGTGCGTCCAAAAGGCGTCATTGTCGCCCGTGTAGCTTGGCCAGTAGGTGGTCATTTCATTGTACAGCGTGCTGTTATACGATTGGACAATCGAGGCAAGACCCGTGTATTGACGCGACGAATCGCAGCCACTGCTTCCCGTCTGGCCACCCGAGCACGTGTCGGGCCACAGGCCATGGAGCGTGAACCCATCGGCTATGATAGTCAAAATGATGAGTTTTTTGGTCTCAATTATGTGTTTTTTGGCTTACAAGGGCCCCAGCCAGGGATCCATTGCTGCACCAAGATGAGCAGGCCATTGGTAGGCGAGCAGCACGAGCCGCCCGCCGTGCTGGAGCAGGACAGGGCATTCACTACAGAAGAAAGATGGCAAAAAGTCAGAAAACGCGAAAAAAGGGGCGAATTCATGCCGCATTGGGCAACAACGAGCCTTTTTTTTTGCATCACTTACGAGGGCACGTGGCGCGAGCTTCGAGGGGCAGGGCCATGGCCAATGGAGCAGTCAGGGCAAGAGCAACAGCGGTCAAAGAGAGCTTCATACTTGTTTGAATAAAAAAATCCAAATTCGAGGACAATGCCCTTTAGACGACACCCTTTTTATATGCAAAAGGTCCGATGACGATGTCAGTCAGGTATAATGAAAATTGCTTAAATGCTAAATGAAAGAAATGGTTGAAAAAAGGAATTCTGGTTCGAAAAGGGATAGTGCTCCAATTTCGAACCTATCAATTGGACGCAATGCGGGTGCAGCCTCAACCATTGCAATCGGGGTGACACAAATCATGATCACAGAAAAAAAAAAAAACACTCTATTAGAATGAAAAAAAACCTGGCTGTGGGGTCCTTCGGGATGATTGCCAATGCCCAATGGCGCAACACCAGTCTCACTCTTTGGGACAATGCTGAAAAAGATATGATAAAAAACAAAACGGCGACAATCAAGCCTCTCATGCCTTTGATTGACCAACGTTAATGATATTTTGGCAACATATTTCGAGCATTTAAAGTTTTGGGTCTTAATGTGCAAGTCTGGGACGCGAAGCGCCGATCGACCATTACCAATGAGACCATTGTTTTACGCGTTGTTGCGTTTGCTAGTCGAAAGCGCGCGTGGGAGGACCTTGCGAGTGCCATTGGCCGATATGGCAATATGGCCCTGAGCCGGAGCTAAGATGCGATTTCCTTTTCTGTCCTGCATCGCGTTCCTGCAGGGGCTGCGCTGGTCGGGCGCCTAGACATTACTGATAAACTTTCACGACACATACCCACCCGGGAACTATCGTGTACCTTTTTCCTTTTTAAATGTACATCTTTAATGGAAGACATGATTGTCGCGTTGTTTAGACTCGAGTGTACCGGCTATGTTCACGGACAGTGAGAATCTTTTCGATCAAAAAAAAAAAAAAAACGCCAAATTCTCCATCATTATCATGAGAGTGTCGTCGCACAGAGACGCGCACACTCCGTTGCACCTCATCCAGCAAAAGATGCACACGCTGCAATGTGCGACAAGATGACATTTTTCCCTCTGTCGTTTGTATCCCCCCGCCATGTCCACGTGCCAACGAGATGCCCACAGATATTAGGAAAGCTCAATGCAAGGGGAGGAGGAAAAAAAACACCAAAACGCGCGGGTTTGACACGCCAGGCGCTCAATGTGCAGAAAGAATGCGTGGACACCGAGCGCGCGTTTCCATTGTGGATCGTAGCCGACAGCAAGCAATCGCCAAACAAAACAAAGCAAAACAAAAAACAAAAACAAAAAAAAAGAAAACGGCGCGCTTGAGCCGAGTTTCAAGTGTCGCTTTATTTTTTTTTTTTGGAAAACCTCTATTATGCGATATGATGATAGGCGCCTAATGGAAATCAATTGGTGTATGCAAGGAAGATATTGGCATGAGAAAAAAATGAAATGAGTCAATAGAGCACTGGGTAGAGAAGTTTGGCAGCGAACGCGGCCATGTGTGCAAGCATCTAGCAGGATGCAACATGTGCCCTTGCTGAGCACGCGATGGCCCAATTTGAATTACTTGGCGGAGAGACACTATTGACGCGCAGGTCACGACGTTCTCTGAAAATCAGTGTTCCAAAAAGAATAAAAGGCGCGCGTGCCCGTTTTTATTTCGCTACTATGATATGATACTGTACCACGCACGCGTGCTTTTTTGGTGGCAATCGCCTCTTTCAAGGATCCAAACGACAGCACCCAACGTTTACTGTATTGCGCGGTGTGTAAAGGATGTCTTCAAGGCATCGCTTGCTGACAATCAAACGCAATATGATATTATTATGATATCATACTCTAATAATACTGTATCATAATAATGCCTGTAAATTCAAAAAATCGCGTATTGAAGAATATGGGAGTGCAGTACTGTAGCTTTGAGCAAAAAGGTGAAGAAGCACCATGTTTGTTTCACTTGGTGCGCAAGTGCGAGAAACGTAATGATTCGAGTCGCGATTGCCAACAACACGACGCAATGATGTTTGGCACGGAAAAGCCATTTTACAGTATCATATTTTTATTTCTTTTTTATTTCCATTGTTTCTCAAAGCCATTGATCATTTACTGCTGTAATTACTGTACCGGTGTCAGGAATGTGCTTTTTTTTTGTGTGCCCCTTTTTCCTTTTCCTTTTTTTTTTTTCTTCCCTATTTTTGCCCTTTTCTTGCTTTTCGCAGCCCCTATCCTTTCTTTCTTTATCCTTTTGCTTTTTTTTCTTTTTTTTTCTTTTTACTTTGCACGTTTTAAACCACTGTCTGCCAGTGGTAAGTCCACATATCCATATCCCTAATAGTGCACTAACACCCATTAAAGGTTTTTATCCTGCTTTATTTCTTTTTTTTACGCGTTTGTCGCGTTTTCTTGGTGCTTGGTGCCCCAATTGCTCTTTTTTGTCTCTCACTTCACCCAAGGATTGCCCAGACACAACACCGGTACAGTAGGTACTGTAATGATCAAAGCAGGCTATGAAACTGCGAGGCAAATACTGTAAAAAAATGGTGCCAGGGTTGTTGGATGAGCCGAAATGAAGAAGACCTGAAATGCTGAGGAAATTCATTCAGGTTCAGGTCACAAAGATTTTGCTTGAAAATTCGACCGAAACCCGACCTGAAAAAAAAAACAAAAGACCTGAAACCTGACCTGATTTAAGTATACAGTATATCATCTACATATTATGATAGCCGCGCGTTTTGACGACCTGAAATGCTGAAAAGTTCAGGTCGTCTAACCTGAACAACATTACAAAAAAATCAACCTGAATTTGGCCTGAAACCGACCGAAATGCCTGAATTACAGTAAATTCAATACTGTAAGTTTCCGGTTTGCAGGTCATTTGTTTCAGTTCAATCCAGTTGCGATTATTACTGTATTCATTTCAGGTCGTCATCGGTTTTCACCTCAATTAACGTTCGATTCATTTCAGGTCGTCGGTTAAGTTGTTTTCAGCTCATTTTTTCGGTGCGAACTATTTCAGGTCGTTGGTTTTCAGGTCAATTCAGGTGCTGAAATCGTGATGAAATGACGTAATGACCTGAAAACCAGCGACCTGAAATAGTTCGCACCGGAAAAATGAGCTGAAAACAACTTATCATACTGTATTTGTTACAGTTCTACATATTTTTTCGACCTGAACTTTTTTTTGACGAACGACCTGAAGCAAAAAAAATTTCCTCGGGTCGCCATCCCTGGCGTACAGTAGTACGAACTGTACTGTTGTACAGTACTTCTTCGAGCTTCTTCGAGGCGAGCGACCTGCTGTTTTTTTCTGCCAATAGCAAATTGTCGGAGTTACCTGTTTGGGATGCATTAATCACTCGGAGTTGGAAAATCGCCAAATTTAGCATTTTCTGAAATTGAATATGTGTGACCCCTGAATTTTCAAAAATGGAAATTTCCCGAATTTGGCATTTTCTGAGTTTGAAATATGTGCCCCCTGATGAGTAGTGACCCCTGAATTCTTAAAAAGTGGTCGTAGCGCTTTGGCGTTTTAAGCTTTTTTGTTGCAAATTTTGCGCTGAATGATGCGAACATGCGGTGATGATGCAGCAATTTTCGAGCAAGTTCGGTCATGTCTACCGGTATGTACACAGTCTATGTAACAAGATGTCGGCGGCACGGCGGGATAAGGGATACGTAAATGCAAAATAGAACAAATTTGAGGTTTTTGGAAGAATTTGCGAGGTCAAAAAAATCGGGCGGATCCCTCGCACCGTCGCGCGCACATGCTACTACTCAGCTACTGTACAGTACTGTACTGTACGTACCGTATGATACCGTATTTTTCATCGCCGCATGATGAATGACGCGTCTTTCATCTGCGGGCACGTTCTTCGTTCTGTTCTAGGTACTCAGTATGATAGGCTATCATAATGTAAAAAAATTTCTGGAGACACAGCGAGCCGAACGACAAAGTCTGAAAAGCAAGCTTTTTTTGTTTTTCAAATGCAATTGAAGAAATGATGTGCGCTCTTTTGTGGAGTGTATGATATCATACTGTATGAATTAGGGTTGTTACTGTACAGTGCCCGGACAAAAAAAAGTTTCGCTGTGCATAATTCTCTGCAGTGCAAGGTATCAATTAATCGCGTTAATCTCTGCTGTATTGATCAATAATGGCTCCGGTGATATGAAATTTTGCAGGAACAATGATTTAAAAGTAAAAAAACAATTCTAAAATTATGAAATGGCTATGCCAAGCCGGTATTGAAATAGATCAAAAAAGGGATACCTGACGCGTCACGCGACGCGACGCGTGCCTACGCGTATACAATGGCCTGTGGAGATGAATTGACGTTATGAACACCATCTCCAATTTTTTTTGCAACGAGTGCAATGGTGCCTGATTGTATTTTAAGAATCAATTCCATGTTACTTGCATTGCATCGGTGCTGTGATCGAATAATGTAAAATCATCATGTGACACGCGTCACGCGTCAGTTGCATCTGGAATAACAATTGCCATCTCTGTTATCTAATTTTAATCCTTAGTTGGCTTAAAACCATTGTACTTATTTAATTTAAAGAACTAGAATAGACTGTTATCGATTGGTTGACCAGTAGGAGCACTACGACCATGTTACGAAGGAAATCGCGACTTTTGGCGCGTCTGACGCGTGACGCGTGTCACATGATGATTTTACATTATTCGATCACAGCACCGATGCAATGCATGTAACATGGAATTGATTCTTAAAATACAATCAGGCACCATTGCACTCGTTGCAAAAAAAAATTGGAGATGGTGTTCATAACGCCAATTCATCTCCACAGGCCATTGTATACGCGTAGGCACGCGTCGCGTCGCGTGACGCGTCAGGTATCCCTTTTTTGATCTATTTCAATACCGGCTTGGCATAGCCATTTCATAATTTTAGAATTGTTTTTTTACTTTTAAATCATTGTTCCTGCAAAATTTCATATCACCGGAGCCATTATTGATCAATACAGCAGAGATTAACGCGATTAATTGATACCTTGCACTGCAGAGAATCATGCACAGCGAAACTTTTTTTTGTCCGGGCACTGTACAGTGCAGTAATTCGAGCGAGATTCGAGCGAGATTCGAGAATGTCATCACATGACAAAACTCGAGCATTTTTCTTCAAATTTTGCCTGGTGGAGTGAAAAAAAATCAACAGAAAAGTCGACACAAAGACAATGATGGTTGAACCTTTCACTGTTTCACATCCGGAGTGCCAACCTGCCAAGACAAAGCTTTTCCCATTGCACGACGTTCGCACCACGTCACACCGCTTGATCTAAAATGCATGATGAAACATTACAGTACGCCTAAGAAGGCCTCACCTAATTTTTTGTTCATTTCGAGGTTCGAGCGAGACAAGCGAAATTTTACGTTCTTGTCGATCTCGTCTCGAACCCTCGAAATTTTCGAGCGAGATTCTCGATTTAACTTCCCTATCCCTACGTACAGTACTGTACTGTACTGTATCTGACACCTGAGTCACAAGTTGTGTTACACGAGTGACAACGAGTGACAAAATCACAGCCAAATTTTAGCCCAGTGACAGCGGCCATTTGTCGGGGTCACAAGAAAATGGCACAATACATAATGTATTGTACCATGTCTCGCCTCATTTTTGTCAAGTACACAATGTACGTGACATTTTCTGAGTGACACGGCTCTGAGGTTCCGGACCATGATATTGTAGTGACCTTTTTTTTTTTGCGCGTTGATGGATGGGTGGGCTCATTGTGGTGACCCCCCTTTTTTTTTGCGCGTGGATGGATGGGCTCAATGTGGTGACCTTTTTTTTTTTTTTTTTTTTTTTTTGCGCGTGGATGGATGGGCTCAATGTGGTGACCTTTTTTTTTTTTTTTTGCGCGTGGATGGATGGGCTCAATGTGGTGACCTTTTTTTTTTTTTTTGCGCGTGGATGGATGGGCTCAATGTGGTGACCTTTTTTTTTTTTTTTTTTTTGCGCGTGGATGGATGGCTCAGTGTGGTGACCTTTTTTTTTTGCACGTGGATGGATGGGTTCAATGCAGCATAATGTACGCTAGCATGATGGTACACATGGAAAAAAAGTGCAACTACCCCTTTTTTTCTGTTTTCGGCGCGCCTCTGGACGCGTCGTTTTATAAAAAGAATATTTAATATCATTTTTTTTCGTAAAAACTACTCATTGGAAGAATTTTTGAGTGCGTGCGTCATGAACTTGCTCAATGTCCAATTTTTTTGTTTTCTCTCTTTGTCCAATCTTGCAGCAATGTCATATACCGACACACCATCAGATGCTGCCAGGCGCTCAATTTGGCTGATCACTCGCTGGCGGCGAGAATAGAATTGTCGCTCTGTATACAATAAAATAAAAAAAAATATCATAAATCAACAATATTCTTGTCACAGAATCAGCACGTTTTACCTTTATGATCACTCCTCCAAGAGGAACCAAACTCGGCATTCAAACTAACCACGGATGGCTTGCTTGGCGGAAGTCCATCGAACCATTCCTTCACAAGATCGGCCAAGCTTTGCACATTTCTATCAAGGCGATAGGTAGATGTTGTGGCTGCATGGTCTTGTTCATTGTTGTTTCTTGGAGCACCTGCATTGGGAACCATTGTTGCGCTGTGAGGATTCACAAAGTACGCGCAGGCT
>JAIWZP010000065.1:0-140081 GCA_025201375.1 Gongronella butleri
ATTTATAAAAAAAATCCACTTTTTCAGTCAAGCAACGACTGCTGCTGAACAAGCTCCGCGTACAACCCACCCTTGGCAAGTAGCTCTTGGTGCGTGCCCTGCTCCTGCACGCGTCCGCCATGAATGACACAAATTAAATCGGCGTTCTGTGCTCCCCCCCCCCGAAAAATACAAAAAAAAATAGCATTTGGTGAGTAATTGAGCTCCTTTTTTTCATCGCGGTGTTTTGGGCTTACAGCGACCGTGCTCAGGCGGTGCGCAATGGTGATGGTGGTGCGGTCGCCCTGGGCAATGACATTATCCAATGCCTCTTGTACTAACTTTTCCGACTCGCTATCCAGTGCTGAGCTTGCCTCGTCAAGCAACAACAGCTTGGGTTTGCGCACAAGCGCGCGTGCAATCGCAATGCGCTGCTTTTGACCACCACTGATCTGCGACCTGAAAGTAAAAAAAAAACAGGTCGCGTCAAAAGGGTCATTTTGACCTTTTTTTTTTTTCTTTTCTTTTTTTCTTACCCCATGTCGCCGACACGCGTGTTGAATCCGTCGGGCAGGCTTTTTATGAACGTGTAAATGTTGGCCTGCTTGCAGGCATGGACCAAGTCGTCGTGTGTCAGGTCCGACTCGGTGCCGAGGCGGAGATTGGCCTCGATCGACAAGTCAAAGAGCACTGGTTCCTGACTCACGAGCGCCATCTGCGACCGCAGGTGTGCTGCCGTCATCGTACTAATGTCGTACTTGTCAAGTAGCACCTGGCCGCCATCAGGCCCATACCATCGCTCCAAAAGCGCAATCACCGTCGATTTGCCTAAAATCGCGTCAAAATTCATGAACTAAATCATGCACGACGCGTCTCCCCTCCATCCTTTTTTTCCCCATGAAGCGCACCCTTTTTTTATATGACGCGACGTGCTTTTTACGTTCTTTGTATTTCTTTTTTTTTTTTTTTTTACAAAGTATTGCCTTTTCTCTCTCCCTTTCTGTTTTTTTTCTCTTTTTTATGTTCTCTCTGTTTTTTCTCTTACCATTGCCACTGTAGCCGACCAAAGCGACGGTCTTGCCCGCGAGTGCGCGTAGATTAAAGTCGCCATGGAAGATGGGCACGCTTGGGCGCGCTGGGTATGTAAAGGCAACATCGCGGCATTCGACGTCGCCGCGAATGTCTGGAGGCTCCATTCCCTCGGTGTCGGTGCCTGCGGCTTTTCCACGGTCGAGCGCATCAAAGAGCGAATTTGCAGCCAGTTTGGAGCGGACAAAGGTCTTTAAATGCGGAACCGATTGCCCAAGGCCGGAAAATGCCATGGTCATGATCATCAATGCGGTGAAATAGTCCTCAAACGTGGTCCAGCCGTTCATCACGAACCGCGTACCTGCATAAAAGCACACAGCGTCATTGAAAACGGCATTGGACGCGTAAATCGCGAATCCAAAGCTCGATTGCACCGCTTTGCGCATTGTCAGTGCATGCGATTGCTGCGTCGCCGCCGCGTACGCCGCCTCAAAGTGTGCCTGTTGATTCAGCGACGCCACAGTCCGCACACCGCGGATCGCCTCGCCGGCAATCTGCCCTGCGTCCTCGTATTCGTGCTTTGTCGTCTCGGCAAACCCATATTCAATCGACGCCTCCACATACCCGCCAATCATGACAAACGGCGCCATCCCAAGGCTGATGAGTGCGAGCCGCCATGAAAAGTAAAAAGCCATCGCCAAGCCTAAAAAAAAATAAGTCAATTGCATTCAAAAAAAATTGAAAAAAAAATTGAAAAAAAAAACAATTTACCGACAATGCCAAGCACAAGGATCTGCACAATGTTGCCCAATGCCTTTGTGATCATGTCGTTGATGACTTTGCAGTCAGTGGCGAGTTTGGACGCGAGTGCGCCCGTGGCATTGCGCGGGTCGTCAAAAAAGGCGACGGGCTGGGACAAATAGGCATTGAACAGCTGGTGCCGCAGCCGCTTGGTATAGCGCTCGCCCGCAATTTCCATCAAGCTGAACTTTAGGATGGCCAGCACGAGCGTGGCAAGGGCAATGAGTAAAAAGAGAAGCGCATACTCGTTGATGATGGGCTGGTCACGCGCGTCAACGTCAATGGTGAGCAAAATCACCGATTGCGCGTACAAGTAGCCAAAGATTGGATACGGCACGCCGTACAGGCAGCAGCCAACAAAGCCAAGCACTAAATACTTGCGCTCCTCTTTGCACTCACGCAAAAGCCGCAGTAATGGCGCATAAGAACGCTCCTTTTGCGATTTCTCGACAATGGATGCCATTGGGTCTATTGGACCGTCGTGCAGTCCTGCTGTCCCACCTGCCGTTGTCCCGGGCTTCTCGGAATGTATGTCAATCGCGAGCGCGTCGTCGTCAAGCATCTCAAAACTGGCATGGCCACTCGCGTGATCCTCATCGCTAACAATCAGGTCCATGTCACAGCTGGGCTCCTCTTCATCCACGTCAACAGGTGGCGTGCCAGGGTCGTCCATGGCTATGGATGCGCTGCGATGCGTGCTGAGCGCTTCGGCCGCGCCATTGTCACCCATTCCGTCGATTTCTCCCATTTTTGACGTTTCTGTCGCAAGTCCGCTAATTTGCTGCTTGTCCACCAGTCTCTTGTATGTGCCATTGAGCGCAATCAACTGCTCATGCGTGCCCTGCTCGAGCACCGACCCTTCTTCCAGCACGACAATCAGATCGGCATTGCGAATCGATGATAAACGGTGTGCAATCACGAGTGTCGTGCGATTTTTCGATGCTGCATCAAGCGCGCGCTGCACCACGCGTTCAGATCGAGTGTCCAGCGCACTCGTTGCCTAAAAAAAAGGATGCGAAGGAGGGAAAAACGTCAATCGATTGAATTTTACTCGTTTTTTCATATTTTCTTACTTCGTCCAGGAGCAAAATCGTCGGGTTTTTGATGATGGCGCGTGCGATGGCGATGCGCTGCTTTTGGCCTCCAGAAAGCATAATTCCATTCTCTCCGACAAGCGTATCGTAGCCGTGGGGCAAGCTGTTTATAAATTCGTGGCAGTTCGCGAGCTTGCACGCGTCGACAATGTGCTCGTATGTGACAATGGCGTTTGGCACGGCTCCCAAAAGAATGTTTTGCCGGATCGTCATGTTAAACAGCAGCGGCTCCTGCGACACCACGCCAATTTGGTCGCGCAGCCAACAAACATTGAGATCACGTAGGTCGTGCCCGTCGACCGCCACACTGCCGCGTTGCACGTCGTAGAATCGCTGCAGAAGTTCGACGGTCGTGCTCTTGCCGCAACCAGACTTGCCAACAAGCGCAACCGTCTGCCCACGACGTACTTTGAGCGAAAATCCGCGTAAAATGGCCATGTCCGACCGCGACGGATAGTCAAAGTACACGTCGCAAAAGTCAATGTCGCCCTGTAAATCCTGCACCTTGCCGTCGGGGTTCGCAGCAGGATCAATGGCGGGTTGGCGATCAATCATTGCAAAAATCGTCGTTGCAGCCGCACATGCGCTCACCACCGCGTTCAATGGCAACGCAATGTCCATCAACGCGACTGGAAATTGAAAAGAGCAAAAACGTGAGAATCGAATCGAACGGCGTACTTGGGGGGACGCGATTTATCCTATTTTTTATGTTTCTTTGCTTTTTTTTTTCTTTTTTTCTTCTTTTTTTTTCTTTATAGTGTGCTTACAACTACCAAGGATGATGCACTGCAGGACAATGACGATGGTGGGGCCATCGATAGTGCCATTGTACACAAGCTGTGACCCGTACCAAAAGGCGAGTCCGTCGATGCAAAAGAGAAACATCATGAGGAGGCCAGTGCCGACACCCATGGCGATGCCGCTCTTGTAGCCATAGGTGCGCGCGGCAACGAGACGCTCATTATAGCGTTGTAAAAAGCGCTGTTGCATGTTAAAGGCAAACACGGTGCGGATGCCAGCAAAAGCCTGTTCGGCAACGGTGCCTGCGTACGCATACGCGTCCTGGGCCTGGCCAATGTACCGCGACACAAGCACGTTCATCACAATCGACGAGACGATGGTGGTAGGCGCTGCAGCGAGAATTACGAGCGCCAATTGCCAATCGACGGCCAACGCGACAATATAACCCGTACCGACTTGCGCAAGGCACAAAATACATAGACCAAGCTTCTCGCTCATCCCTTCCTGGATTGTCTGCATATCGCCCGTCAGCCGCGTCGTCAGCGACCCCTCCTCGGTTTGGTCAAAAAACGCGCATT
This sequence comes from Gongronella butleri, assembly GCA_025201375.1. Taxonomy (NCBI): domain Eukaryota; kingdom Fungi; phylum Mucoromycota; class Mucoromycetes; order Mucorales; family Cunninghamellaceae; genus Gongronella; species Gongronella butleri. Next base: position 4,223 of record JAIWZP010000065.1, read on the forward strand.
CTTGTTTTAGGATGGAATTCAGATATTTGAACCGGATTCTTCGTGTTTGCGCCTCGCCGCTGATGATCCAGCAGCTCTGCGACACGTATCCGCACAGAAATAGCGCAGCGCCCAGACCAACCAATAAATAGATGCTGGGCATCACAACAGCAAGCATGGTGGCGGGATTTTCGAGCGCAGCCGCCATGTTCCGCAGCAACGAGCCAAAAATCACGGCCGACAAGGGCAAAATCGCGCCCGCCAACGCCGACGTCACCACGCCCGTGATAATCACCGGCCAGTCGCTCCGTGATGCAAAGCGAAACAGCTGGTAAGGGTATATAGACGGCTTTTTGCTCGAATCTGTCGTTTTCTCGGGTTGTGCGGTGTCAATGGGTGGATCGCTGGCAGCCATGGATGCCTCTGTTCCTGTCGGCGCGTCAGGCGCATTGGTGGCCTCGGTCATGACGGTCATTTTAATTAGTTTTGGTACAAAATACAAAAATCGTGTGGTAAAAAGTGGTAAAGCGAAAAATAAAAAAGGTAAAGAAGAATGGAAGATGCATGCAAGACAGCCCAAAAGGCATTTAGGGTCAAGCGAGGCCAAGGAGGCCATGTATGATCGGCGTCATGCTTGTCATTGGCCCACGAGTTTAACCTGCCTAGTCAGTGATCATGATTTTTCATCTTTTTGAACGATTGTGATGAATTATCCCGCGTGGACGCCTTGCTAAGCGTCAAAGTAGCCAGCATGTCTGTTGGAAAAGGAACCGCGCCTCACCCCGGCCATTGGCAATTCGACGACCAAGTCTCAAATCCAACTTGGTGCAAAAAAAAGGGGGAAGAGCAAAAAAGTTCACTCTAGGGGGTGGGGCGGCGGAGCTGCAAGGTAAATTATTGGGTGGAAGCTCACTTCCCCGGCTGGCCAAGGTTTAGGGGGACAGGGCTGCCCTTGAGCCTAGTTGTAAATGCATTTTACCAGCTTTTCCTTTTTTTGCATGCAATTGTAACATTCATCTGATGTCATCATCTGGTGGCAAACAAGCCATTGAAAGCAATGCCATGACTCGTACCATACACGTCTCTTTGGTCGCACATTTTCATTATTACTTTATTTTTTTTGTCCGCAAAGCGCGTGTCGTAAGACTGCAGCTGCTGGCAAACGTTTTTTTTTTTTTTTTTTGCTCTCGCTATACACGCCCATTTCTTTGCGCATTACACCTCAGTTCCATTTTCGTCCTTTTGGCCCCAGTCAATCTAGAATCACATCATTTGGCGATAGCCTACTCACAAACTGCATTGGCAATAGTGAAATTCATGCGCCGTGTCACCCTGGCAGCAGCCCACGGTTTTGAGCGCCATGGATTCGATGGTCAAGGCAAAGAGTATTTGCAGCTACGGCGTCAAAACGCAATTTTTCATTCTAAAAATGCAAATTGCTCAAGATTCTCCAAGTATCCGGAATTGTTCTGGGTAGATAAAAGATCAGACAAATTCTTGGTTCCTGAATGGCGTCATTCAACGCGAACAAAATGTAAAAACGCCATAAAGCGCCCCAATTTCAGCCATTTCAAGCACTTACCAAAGCTTTTTGGCTGATTTCTCGCATCGCGCTAGATAAGTCGCAACATCCTTTCATCTGACCTTTCCTCTTCATTCATTTGTAAAAAGAAGCGCATGATAGATCGTGCCTCTTCAAGACAGTGCGCCGTTGTCGCGAAAAATTGAAAATCTAATTGTTTCGATCGCTTTTGCCCATCTTTATTTTTTTTTGTCCTTTTACTTATTGCTTGTTTTTTTGCCTTTGGTTCTCTATCGTTGTCTATTGTCAACATTTGGCACTTTTACCGAGATTTGTTCACATGTAATTTGCAAACAAAAAAAAAACACACTTTTCTTTCAAATTGCACTCTGGCTCTGTTTTGACCTCGGTTTCGTATGGCAAGACGGCAAAACTGCATGAACTCGGCGACCCAGAACTGCGTGGTGGTGTCAGGGTTGCGCTTTTGCATGATTTTGAGAGTATTGCAAACCCAATTCGAGGGTGGGTCATTATTTTGCCTGAGGCCAAAAAGACGCTTGGGCAAAAAAAGGCACCGCGCAGTGCCAAATGAGCAAGACTCCAAGCAAAATGAGCACGACTGCGGCAGGCAAATTGCCTGTCAACAAGTGTTGGGGCAATTATTTTTGGAAATGGCCAATTCATTGTGAAATAGGCAGCTGCAAGAAAGGTTTTAAGAAAAACATTCTGTTGCCTTTGTCGAGTTCCTTTGACAATGCGCACCCAAGCTCAAAAAAAAATCCATCTGCCAATTTTTACAAGTTTCGCTAAAAACCACAAAAATAGAAGCGTCTTGCTTCCAAAACCTCTGTGTTCATTGCTGACAAGCCTTGCTCGCCTGGTTTGCGAGCAATTGGCAACTGAAAAAAATCCATGGTGACCTGGTCTAATCACGTGCATTCGCCGATGGCGCGCCAAAAAAGGCACAAAAATGCAAAACCTGCGCGTTTTTGTCTAAAAACAAATTCAAATGTGTATTTTCAATGCAAAATAAAAAAAGGTATGAGAGGGGAGGGGAGAAAAGAAAAGGAATAGTACACATATTAAGATTAAACTACAAGCAGCGATTGTTGCTGCACTAATTCGGCGTAAATGCCACCTATCATGAGCAATTCGTCGTGGGTGCCTTGCTCAAAGACCTTGCCATCATGAATCACGCAAATCAGATCCGCATTCTATCAAAAACAAAACAAAAAAAAAAAAAAAAAAAAAAAAAGGAGGGGACAAGGTCAGACGCGATCCTATATCTTCATTTCTTCATCATTTTTGCTATTTTTACCTTGATTGTGCTAAGGCGATGCGCAATGGTGACGGTGGTGCGATTGCCCTGTTCAATGACCTGGTCCAATGCCTCCTGGACAATCTTTTCCGACTCGCTGTCAAGGGCGGACGTCGCCTCATCCAGCAACAAGAGCTTGGGCTTGCGAATCAAGGCGCGAGCAATAGCAATGCGTTGTTTCTGACCACCACTGAGCTGCGACCTGGTGAAATAGAAAGAAGAACGCGTGATGAGTTCACATGACATGCCCCTTTTTCATTTTTACTTACCCCTTTTCACCGACACGCGTGTCAAAGCCCTTTGGCAGCGAATTAATAAAGTCGTATATATTTGCCTGCTTGCATGCGTGGACAACATCGTCCATGGACACGTCCGCCTCGGTGCCGAGCATAATGTTGTCCTTGATTGACAAGTCAAACAGCACGGGCTCCTGGCCCACCAATGCCATTTGCGATCGCAGGTGGCCAAGCGTCATTTGCTGCACATTGTGTTCATCCAGCAACACCTTGCCAGCCGTAGGATCGTACCAACGCTCAAGCATGCCAATGATCGTCGATTTGCCTAATAATATAAAAAGGGATTAGATAATCTGTCGCGCCTTTTTTTATCATTTTTCGCGTTTTTTTGTGTTACCATTGCCGCTGTGGCCGACGAGCGCAATGGTCTTTCCCGCAGCGCCATGCAGCGAAAAGTCGCCTTTGAAGATGGGCACGTCAGGTCGCGCCGGATAGGTAAAGGCAATGTCGGTGCAATCGACTTGGCCATGGATTTCCTTTGGCTCGATGCCCTCAAGGTCGGGGTCAATAGCTGATTGGCGGTCGAGCATGTCAAAGATGGAGATGGCGGCCACTTTAGAGCGGGCAAATGTCTTTAGCTGTGGGATAGATTGGCCAAGGCCCGAAAAGGCGAGCGTCATGATCATCAGGGCATTGAAAAAGTTATCAAAGGTGGTCCAGCCATTGTAGACGAAATGCGTGCCTGCAAAGAAGCACACGGCCTCGTTGAACACGTAATTGGACTGATAAATCGCATAGCCAAAGCTGGAAATGACGGCCTTGCGCAGCGTCAGTTTATGCGATTGAACAGTCGCGCGCTGGAATTGGCCTTCAAAGTACGATTGCTGATTCAGCGACGCCACCGTGCGAATACTGCGGATCGCTTCGCTCGCAATGTCGCCGGCGTCCGCGTACGCATCCTGGTTCTGCTCCGTGAATCCATACTCGGTCGACGCCTCCACGTACCCGCCAATCAGGATAAAAGGCGACATTAGCAGCGTCACGAGTGCCAATTGCCAGCAATAGTAAAATGCAAGCACAATGCCTTGCGAAAAAGTAAAAAAAAAAAAAAAAAAAAAAAAAAAAAAAAAGTGAGCCACGTGCACTTTTTTTTCAAAAAAAATCTTACCAACAATGGCGAGCATGGTGATTTGCACCACATCACCAAAGGCTTTTGTAATCATGTCATTGATGACTTTGCAATCGGTGGCAAGTTTGGAGGTGAGAGCACCCGTGGAATTGCGCGGCTGGTCATAAAAGGCGATTTCTTGCTTCAAATAGGCTTTGAACAGGCGGTAGCGCAATTTCTTGGTGTAGCGTTCGCCAGCAATCTCGAGCGAGCCGAATTTGAGCGTGGAAAGCAAAAGGACGATGATGCCAACCATGAGGAACAAGAAAGCATAGAGATTGGAGCCCTCCAGCGGGCCCTCGCTCTGAGGCACGTTAATGGTCAGCGATACGACCATCTGACCAAACAAAAGACCAAACACCGGGTATGGTACGCCGTACAGTGCGGCGGCAAGAAAACCAGTGAGCAGCAGCCACTTTTCGTCGGAACAATCGCGGAACAGGCGCAGCAATGGCGCACGTTGCTGCCCTTTTGCCTTCGCATCTTGCTTGACGCGCTCGCGCTCCAGTTGAAACCCCGTCAGCGCGAGACCTGCCGACGATCGGCGTCTTGCCTTTTTTTCGTCGTCCATCGGCAATGAAACCATGCCATCGGCCTCTTTCACGACCATTGGAGGTGATTCATCCTTGACAGCCGACATTGTCGTGTCATCGTCGTCTTCGTCGCTCCCAGATGGTCGAGTATCGTCGCCATTGGCCAGCACGGTCGCGTTATCCGCCGTCACCGCCGCGGAAATCGTGTTGGCAGCAGGTGCAGAGCCGCCAATATGCTGCTTGTCAACCAATTGCTTGTAAACACCTTGTTTGTCCAAGAGCTCCGCGTGTGTGCCTTGCTCGACAATCACGCCATGCTGCATCACCACAATCAAATCGGCATTGCGGATCGATGAAAGCCGGTGGGCAATCACTAATGTCGTCCGGTTCTGAGATGCAGCATCCAGCGCACGTTGCACAATACGCTCCGATCGTGTGTCCAGCGCAGAGGTCGCCTTGTTGCATGACAAATCAAGAAAGAAAGAGAAAAAAAAAACAGAAAAAGCGAATCAATCTTCCCATTTTTCCGGTCCCCCCCCCCTTTTTTTTTTTTTTTTACCTCGTCCAGGAGCAAGATGGCGGGGTTTTTGATGACGGCGCGCGCAATGGCGATGCGCTGTTTTTGGCCGCCCGAGAGCATGGTTGCATTTTCGCCGACGACAGTGTCATAGCCATGGGGCAGCGAGCTGATAAATGCGTGACAATTGGCAAGTTTGCATGCGTCGATAATCTGGTCGTCGGTGACATCTCTGTTGGGCGAGCCAAGCACGATGTTTTGGCGGATGGTCAGGTTAAACAGGACGGGTTCTTGCGACACGACGCCAATTTGGCTGCGCAGCCATCGCAAGCTGAGCGAGCGTGTTTCATGGCCATCCAGCTTGATGGAGCCGCCGTCCACGTCGTAAAATCGCTGCAGCAATTGCACCGTCGTCGATTTTCCAGAGCCGGAACTGCCTACAAGCGCGACAGTCTGCCCGCGCTTGATGCGCAGATTCAATCCGCGCAACACAGGCACATCAGGTCGCGAAGGATAGCTGAAATCCACGTCGCAATATTCAATATCGCCCTGCAAGTCGGCCACGATACTGTCAGGATTCGCATCAGGGTCAATCGCCGGCGCACGATCAATGATGGCAAACACCGACGACGCAGCTGCACACGCGCTCACCACGGCGTTCAATGGCGTCGCAATGTTCATCAACCCGACTGAAAACAAGAGAAAAAAATGCAAAAAAAAAAAGGAGTCAAGAGGCGAAAATAAACGATAAAACAGGGGAAATGGAGGCCTTACAAGAGCCGACCATGACACACTCGAGGACAACAACAATGGTGGGCCCATCGAGCTCGTGGTCAAAGACGAGCTTGGAGCCGTACCAAAAGCCAAGACCATAAATGCAAAAAAGAAACATGACCAAGAAACCTGTGCCAATGCCAAAGGAAAGACCACGCTTGTAGCCATGGGAGCGCGCGGCAACGAGACGCTCATCGTAGCGGTCCAAGAAGCGCTTTTGCATGCTAAAGGCAAACACGGTGCGAATGCCTGAAAATGCCTGCTCAGCGACGGTGCCTGCAAAGGCGTACGAATCTTGCGCCTTGTCCGTGTATTTTGTAACGAGCCAGCCCATGATGATGGCAGCCACCACCATTGTGGGTGTGCCAGCAATGATCACCAGCGCAAGCTTCCAACTGACGGCCAGCGCCGTGATGTAACCAGCAAGCAATTGCCCAATGCACACAATACACAGACCAAGCTTCTCGCTCATGCCATCCTGGATCAATTGCATGTCGCCCGTCAACCGCGTCGTCAGCGACCCCTCCTCGGCGTCGTCAAACCAAGCTTGATCTTGGTGCAATACGGAATTCAGAAATTTGAACCGGATGCGTCGCGTTTGCGCCTCGCCGCTGATGATCCAGCAGCTCTGCGCCATGTAGCCCGCCACAAACAGACCAAGACCCATGAATGCCATCGTGTGCACAATCGGCAATGTCGTCACAAGCATGCTCGATGGATCCTCAAGCGTCGCGGCCATTCCACGCAAGAAATTACCAAACACAATTGCCGACACGGGCAAAATGCACCCTGCCGCAGCAGAGCCAATCACACCCAGAATGATGATCACCCAATCCTTGCCCGTTGCATAACGAAACAGCTGATGCGGAGAAACAGATTGCTTGCTTTTGGCCATGCAAATGTAAAAAGAGAGGGAAAAAAGAAATAAAAGGGGGAGGGCGACAAGAAGAGGGACACGAAAAAATGAATAAAAAAAAACTGCAAAGAAAAGAAAAAAAAAAAAGACCATCGATTTCTGCCTCATTGAGGGTTTATGCGCCGAATGTGCGGTAACACATAGCCGCTCGCCTTTAATGTCCGCTTACAATTCGCCACCTATTTTTCACCCAAGAGGGGCGATCCTGGGTGCTTTGGTAGATTCGGGCATCACAAGAGACTGTCTGGGTGCATGGCCAGTCAGATCATCCGCCTTCAACTCAAAAAAAAAAAAAAAAAAAAAAAAAAAAAGGGAAAAAATGCGCCATTGGTAGTACCAATGCTCGCGCGGATGTATCGGCTAGTGCGCCGCAGCGGAACATGCGAGAATTGGGATCGGTTGACACGCCGAAACGGAATGGAAAAGATCCAAAAAGGAAATACGCATCATTAAAAGGTAAAGCACGCCTCTCGTAGCCCCTTGCTTCGCGGTTCTACAACCCACCCGCATGCTCATGGCTGACAGCTGGCTACCCATGCCCATGGATGACCCTGGAATATCAACCTGTCATTGCAAGGACAAAGAAAAAAAATCTCTGAAATGGCTTCATTTGATATCGGCAAGCAAAATTCACGTTCACACGCTGCGCGATTTGTTTCATGGCGTCCAAACAAACACATCATTTCAGAAACACGGTGGCAAAAGAGACTCCCAGGCTTCCATTGATCTGATCACACACGCTCAAGCGCGCTGTTTTTGGGAAAATTGTGATTGTGCACGGGACCAGACTGTTTTGGACGACTTGTTGTTGCGGCCGTGTAGCCGATTTGTGTTGACAGCAACACGCTCCGCGAGGCACAAAAGTCATCGCGCGGCGTGCCGAACACGTTTCTGACCGTTCCATCGAAGGATCCGAAAAAAAAAAAAATACAAAAAGCGCTGCAGACTGGTGCTGTCCCTTGGTAACACCGATGCTGCGCCTTTGCTGCCCAAATTGATTGGGTCAGAGCACCGAGGCGCGCATCGCAGCAGATCAAAAAATACCAATTCTCATCAATTGCACGCCATGACGACAAGAGAAACGCTTTTTTGCTTTTGCATTCGATGGATTCCATTGTCCAAATCGCCATGTGAGTTGATTGGCACACATCATTCCTAACTGCTATGCTCGCCCTACGACAAAAAAAAAAAAAATAAACATCTTGGTTTGTGGCGCGCTCAATTGGTACTGTGGCCATATATTTCTTTGTGAACAAGTGCGAAGCATCTCGATTTTTTTTATGACAAGTACGATCAATCGATAAACATTCGTCCTGGACTCCAGTCCTTGCTCATCATCTCTTGTCGATTTACATCCATTTTGTCGCCGTCGCCCTCCCTCCCCCATCATGCGCTACAGTCCATTATCGACCAAGATCCTCCTCTTTTCCTCTTCTTGTTTTCACATGGGTCATCCCAACCCCTAGCACTGCTGCTCACCTTCCTGTCAGCATCATGTCCCTTTGTTGTTCCCTTTTTCCTCATCTTTTGTTTCCCAATTTTGTTACAATTATAAAAATCGTCGCGATGCCGCATTTATTACATTTTCGATTTTTATGGCCGATTGAAACGCAAAATAATCAGTGTAGGAAGCAGCAGCATCTGAAGTGAATACTGTATGAAGCATATAATCTAGAAAAGGCTAAAATCAAGGCATTGAAGAACGAAAGAAGCAAAAAAAAAAAAAAAAAAGCAGGGAAAAAGGAATGTCAGGCACAGCCGCTGCCTTTTTAAGGATGCTGCGGAGCTCGGTGGCCTCAACTTCTTTGTTCCTCTTTTTCGCTTTTTTTTTTTTCTTTTTGATACCATATGAGCAAGCGTGTGATTCACTTTGACGAGGACGATCAGCAGCAAACCTGGCAATTCAAGGACGACACGCCTTCAAAAGGCAACAAAAAGGCCAAGAAAGGCTCATGGAAATCGGCGGTACCCCAGCTTGATCAAAAGACACAAAAGGCCAAGCGCAATCAGCTCAATCAATTCAGACGCCAGCTGCCGATCTACTCTGGTAAACAAGAAAATGGGTCTTTTTATTGCGCAAAAACTCATGTTTCGTCACGCTGCTTATGATGGTGTAGGCCGGACTGCTATCATTGACACGATCAAGGAAAATGATTCAGTGATCGTTATTGGCGAAACTGGATCCGGCAAGACAACTCGTAAGAACGACGCGCTCGACCGCCAATTCGCCAGAGACCCACTTTTTTTTTTTTTTTTTTTTTGGATGCAGAAATCCCTCAATTCATCCTGGAAGCTGGTCTGGCATCGCTGGACATTGGAGCCATTGCAGTGACACAGCCAAGGCGCGTGGCCGCCGTGAATCTGGCGAAACGCGTGGCTGAAGAGACAATGACGACCCTGGGCACCAAGGTGAGCCCACTTGAGCACAGCAAAGCATGCTGGGCAACTCATCTAATTATTTTTTCCAAAAAAAAAAAGGTGGGATATACAGTGCGTTTTGATGACACGTCGAGCGATCAGACTTTGATCAAATACCTGACGGATGGTATGCTGCTACGCGAGGTGCTGCTTGACGAATTGCTGCTAAAGTACAAGGTGATTGTCCTTGATGAGGCACACGAGCGCACATTGCGTACAGACATGCTTTTTGGTATGATCAAGAAAATCCAGCGCATCAGACGCGCAAAAGCAGACAACGGTGAGGACATCCATCCGCTGAAAATTGTTGTCATGAGCGCAACGCTCGATGCCGACAAGTTTAGCGAGTTTTTCGACGGGTAAGAACGAGAGGATTGAACAAAAAAAAAAAAAAAAAAAACCAAATCTTAATTTTTTTATTTCATTTCTTTAGTGCGAGAATCCTATACGTTTCAGGCCGCTTATTCCCAGTCGACACGCTTTTCACGCGCGAGCCGCAGGCAGACTATCTGGACGCAACCTTGGTGACGATCTTTCAGATCCACATGAAGCAAAAGCCTGGCGACATCTTGGTTTTTTTGCCCGGCCAGGAGGCCATTGAGACGCTGACGGCACTTGTCAAGGAGTACGCGTCGCAGCTGCGCCGCTCACAGCAGCAATTGCTGGCGTGTCCGTTGTTTGCGGCTCTGCCTCCATCGCAGCAACAACTTGTGTTTGAGCCTGCCCCGGAAAACACACGCAAGGTCATCCTTGCCACCAACATTGCAGAGACCAGTATCACGATTCCGGGCATCAAATACGTCGTGGACTGCGGTCTCGCCAAGATGCGCGGCTTCAATCCCAAAATTGGCGTTGAATCGCTGCTTGTCCATCCGATTTCCAAAAGTTCCGCGTGGCAGCGCACTGGCCGTGCTGGTCGCGAGGTAAGAAAGAAAGAAGAAAAAAAGGAGAGGGGGAAGCGAAGCGCAATTGATTATTTTTATGATGTTTGAATGGCTGACACGCAATTTCCTCCTTTTTTTTTTTTTCTTTACAGGCAGCAGGGACATGCTATCGGCTGTATTCCGAGGATACCTTTCGTGAATTGGACGATGACACGGTGCCCGAGATCAAGCGATGCAACTTGGCGGCGGCCGTGCTCGGCTTGAAGGCGTCGGGCATTGATGATGTGCTTTCTTTTGACTACATGGATCGGCCATCTCGCGCATCTTGTAAGTTCCTCGCCATCTCTTCTCTTCTTTTTTTTTTTTCTCGTCGAAAATTTTACCTGACTGTCCCTTTATTTTCTTTTTTATGCTGCAGTGGTGCGCGCATTGGAGGAGCTTTACTCTTTACAGGCCATTGACGACAAGGGGCATCTGACCGAGCTTGGCAAGCGCATGGCGGCATTCCCCTTGGATCCGACGTTTGCCAAGGTGATTTTGCAATCCGCCGAGTATGGATGTACAAAAGAAGCACTGGCCATTGTGTCATTGCTGTCGGTGGACTCGATTTTCTTCACGCCATCCGACAAACGAGAGCAAGCTGCTGAGGCTCGACGCAAATTCCTGCACCCTGATGGCGACCATTTGACATTCCTCAACGTGCTGCAGGCCTATTGGGAAGTCAAGGGCGACGTTGCGTGGTGCAAGGACCATTTCATCAATGTGCGCAATGTCAAAATTGCGCTCGACATCCGCGACCAGCTCGTCCGCTTTTGCGATCGCAGCGGCATCAAATCGGATGCTTCATGCGGCACAGACACAGACCAAGTCCTCAAGTGTTTCCTGACTGGCTTCTTCCGCAACACGGCTCTCCTCCAGCCGGATGGCTCGTACAAGAGCGTCGTCGGCAATCAAGTTGTTAAAATCCATCCCGGCTCCGCCATGTTTGGCAAGCGCGTCGAAGGCATCATGTACAATGAGCTGGTAAGTGCCCTTTTTCAAAAAAAAAAAAAAAAAAAAAAAAAGAGAGAAATCGATGTGGGGGCAAACAATTGATTGCCTTTTTTTTTTTGTAGGTGTTTACAACGAAGCATTATGTGCGAAACGTGTCGGCCATCCAATCCCCGTGGCTGCCGCTTGCGGCGCCTCGCTATTTCAACAACATGAACAATTCATCTTAGCATCTTGCATCCCAATCCGTTTTCATATGATAATAAAAGGCATCTTTTTAATTTTTTTTTTTCTGAGCGTGCGCGATGATTTTTTTTTTTCAAATTGTGCTCCATGAAATCCTTGCGCAACACGACACGCAAAAGCGCATCGGCCAAAAGCAAGTTCGGGCGCATGCATCCATCAAAACGTCAGAATGCATCAATTCAAGATGGCTATGTTACCATCATTTGAATATTGTCAAACTTGGCTTTGATTCATGTGAAGGCGGTGCAAGTTACTCTTTGTTTTGCTTTCAAGCGTTTCTGTTTGCTGGATGATGGAGAAAAACGTTTGTTTTTATTATTTCATTGCGGTTTGATTGCGGGTTAAATGGAAAGATAATTTTGCTCAAGTTCCTTGCGCTCGACGACGCGCACCTTGTAAGGCCGAGGCAGAAAGGTGGGCGCGTGCGGATCCTTGGCGTCGACAACATTAATGAGCGCGTCGGATTCGCGCTCAAATCGGAATTGTGCAAGCAAGGCGCTCGCGCCCATGAACAAATTGCGCTCGGCAAGATGGATGCCCACGCACACGCGGCGGCCAGTTGAGAAGGACAGGTGTGGGCGGTCACTGACGGACTGACTGATGCCCTTGTCAGCGCTATATGGCGTCTGCATGACATGATCCCAATGTCGCTCGGGCTTGAATGCTGTGGGATCTGGGAACAGCGCCGGGTCGTAGTGAATCGCGTGCAAATTGACAATCACCGTGGTCTTTTTCGGGATAAACCAATTGTTGTACACGTCATCCTCGCTTGTCGCGTGTGGCACGGACAATGGTGCAGGTGCACGCAGGCGCAACGTCTCATAAAGCACACACTGCAAAAAGGGCAATTGCGGCTCTACAGATGACCAAAAGGAAAAAGAAGCGTCAGTCCACTTTTTTTTAAAAAAAAAAAAAAAGAACGCGTCGCGTTGCATTTCGCTTCTAATCTTACCATCCTCTGCATCCGGCAGGCGATCCAGCCCCACCGCGTCTTTAATTTCTTGATAGACGCGGTCCTGGACCTCGGGATGGTTGGCTAACAGGGCAATCATCCAATTCAAGGTGGACGCGGTCGTCTCGGAGCCTGTGAAACCTTGAAAAAGTGAGTTGCGACGCAATTTTTACTTTTTTTTTTTTTTGTATGTGGTGGACTTGCCTGCGCCGACAAAGACGGCAATAAAGTCCATCAATTGCACGTCGGAGAGCTCGCCGTGTTCCATGAGCGGCTTGATGAAGCAATCTTGAGCTTGGCCATTTTCGAGCATCTGGCGGAATTCTTTGATAATGCCGCCATAAAAGGCAACGAGCTGTGCACGGATGCGCGCGTTGCGTTCCTTGTTTGAGGGTATGAGGAACTTGATCCAGGGGAAAAATTCGGCGGCTTGCTGCACGGGCCCAAATACATTGGAAATGTTCTCGGTGAGCGCAAATCCTTCGTGTAGCCGTGGATCGCCCGGCTGGAAGCGGCACAAATCACCAAACACGATGGTCAGAATGGATGTCATTGTGTAGTGCTCGAGGATGGGCGTCAATTCCAGCGCAGCACCAGGCTCGGCCGCCGCCTTGGCCGCCAACACATTGTGAACGAGTGTCGTGCGCCCTTGGTCCATGATTGGCTGATATTCGCCTATTTTCTTTTTCGTCAGACCGCTATGTGCTGAGAAAAAAAAAGAAAAGATTGCTTAGTGAGCACGGTGAAACAGGGTATACAGGGCCAAATGTCCCTTTTTGGCTAATTTTGATTCTTTTTGTTCGTTCTTACCCACTTGCCGGAGCTTGCGCCAGTGTGCACCATATGGATAGAATGCAAACGCACCACCATTGTCTATTCAATGGTCAAAAAGAGAGGAAAAAGAAAACGACGCGTCAAAAACTTTTTTTTTATGCGCGTCAAGCCGAATTTGGGCGATGCTTGGAATCCCCAATGGGGACGCGCGATGCTTTGCTAGTGAATTTTCACCCGTTACCTCCGTCCATGATTTCGTGGATGAGCACATCGGGCATATCGCGCGATGAGTAAATAGTGCCGCGCTTGACAATCAAGTCGTGCACAGCCTGAATCGAGTTGAGGATGACCCAATTTCTTGCACCGAGCTGGATGGTAAACACAGGTCCAGCCACCAGGCTCCATTGACGGAACATCTCCGCGGTGCCCACTGGCTTGAGCATTTGCAAAATATGCCCCACAAAAGGCAACCGATTAGGCGCGTAAGGCGGCATGGCTTGATGACGCGCTCGATGTGTAAAAAAGTAGTGGACAACTGCGCCCACAAAAAGGCCACCGACGATATTGGCAATCATAACGCGAGAGAAACGACACAAAATGTGAAAAAGAGAGAAAAAGATGTAAAATGATCATCAAACCCCCTTATTTTTTTTTGTACGTCGCAATCATATGCATCCAAGCAAAGCACTGTTGTCCGCCCAAAAAGGTAAAAATCGGGCTCCCAATGTCCGAAAAATCAGCCAGGAGGTATGAAAAGTGGGTAAGTATGCATGGAAAAAAACGATATGATATAGCCCAGAAAACACCTTTCCCTCCAATTTTTGGCTCGCCAGTCCATGCACGGCGTGAAAAAGAAACAAGACGCTCTGAGAGCGAATTGAGACCTGATGAAAGATGCACTCGGAAAAATGCATTCTCTTTGTTGTTACTCAATTGCCATTTCTCCACCGCATGGTCCATTGCAGCAAGATTACGAGACGCGATTCACGTGGCGGTGAGAAAAAAAAAAAAAAGTCGCGTTTCCAACACAATTTTCACCGACTGACAAAAAATGAGCACGATTTGAGACAAATAATACATAAAATTTATATTTTGAAAATCTATGCAATCTAGAAGGTGGGGGATTGGCGAGATAAAAAGGAGAGAGCAAGCGAAGAGAAGGAGGGACGTGGAGCAATGTGTAAAAAAAAGAGAGAGAGAGAGAGAAAAATACAAAGTGGTATAAAAGGTGTCACCACAAAAAGAAGGTACAAAAAGAAAAAGAAAGGGAAATTACATTACAATTTGGCTTGATAGACGCCATTTTCGTTGGAGCGCTTGGCGGCCTGGCCGGCATGGACAAAGGGCTTGATGCACTCATCGTAGCTGGCGACGACCTTGGTATGGTTGAGGGGTTCGCGCTCAGCCATCTCTGTCATGGCCTTGTACACGTCGCCGTCGGCGCGGCCGAGGGCAGAGTGCAAGAAATAATCGGGCAAGGCAAAGGCATCGACGAGGGCGACGGCCTGGGGGCGGATGACCTCGAGAAGGTGGATGACTTGCTGCTTGAGCAAAGCGGTTTGCTCGGCGCTGATATAACCAGAGAGCAAGAATTCGGCCATTTCCTTCTCCATAGTGTTGAGTGCAAACAGGGCAGCAAGGGCGCGCAACACATCCTTGGATTCCTTGGACAATTGCGTGTCCTGGAGGGCGACAATAAAAGTGCGCACCAGCATGAATTGACAGTGCGCGCGCGAGATGCGGTGGATCTCCACAAGCATGGAATTCCACGTGCGGCCCTTGTTGTCCAATTGGTCCGCCACCTGCGCAATGCCAAAGGCCGCGCGGTAACCAAACGCCGTCAAAATGATCTCGGGATTCATAAAGTCGCCAGCCGTCTTGGCAGGGCACTTGGCCTGCGGGTTCGAGAAGTATTGCGACAAGTAATTGATCGTCTGGTTGTACTCGGAGGGCACCGCCTTGCCGGCAACCACATTGCGATACGTCTTGAGCAAGTAACGCGCCGTTTGCTGGTTGAGAATATAGTTGTCGCCTTCCCACTAGATCAAAAGAAATGAAAATCGTTGTGAGCGCTCTTGTGCCTTTTTTTTCATCCTCATTCTATCCTCTTTTTATCCACTTTTTTGCAGCAATTTGGGCTTACAGTGACATTGGGCAAATAATCTTGATAGAATTGACCAAGACCAGAGAACAAGCTGTAGCCGTGGCCACCGCAGGCACGACGGCAGTCTTCGAGGGCGTCGGCAGCCATGGTCGTGGTCAAGCTCTTGAGACCCGACGAGCTGGCATGGAGATCGGCAAGCAAATCAAAGTTGCCCTTTTGCATTTCCTCTTGATTGAGGTTGTACAAGCGGATCATCTCCGAGCCAGTGAAGAAGCACGCATACGCGGCAGCGAGAGTGGGCAACAGGCGGTATTGCTGCATCGTGTAGTCCAAAACGGGCGTCTCAATCACCTTGTTATCCCATTTCTTGGGATTGGCACTGTCAACGAATTGCTGGCGCACCGTCGAGTAGCGAATGGCAATGGTCGTGGCGCGAGCAAGCGCGTAGCGCACACCTGCGTGAACAAAAAGAAAAAAATGAGCAACTTTTTGGTTTTTTTTGTTTTTTCTTTCTTTCTATTATTACCCATGACAATGTTGGCACGAACAAAGACCATAGTGCCATACGAGAGCTTGGCATTGGGGGGCTTGATGTACTCGCCGGAGCCTGGGGTGACCTTTGAGAACTTGGCCAAGAAGGAGACGTGGGGGATGCGATAGTGATCAAACATCAAAAAGCCATTGTCGACGGAATTGAAGCCAAACTTGGGGCCAATGTCACCGACGGTGATGCCAGGCAGAGGGCGGTGATCCTTAAGGCTGCGCAGCTGCACACAGAAGGGGTGGGGGCCCAGATCTTTGCCATTGGTGATCAAGCGCGCCATGACAATGGCGTGCGTAGCGGCCGTGCCCAAACCGCCAATCCACCACTTGGACGCGGTCAAAGTGGGCGAGTGCAGCTCGAATTCGTTGGTTTCAGGAATGTACGTGGCCGTCGTCTCCAAACCTTGCACATTGGAGCCGTGGCCAAGCTCAGTTTGCGCATAACCTAGGACATTTCATGAGTATCATGCACAAAAAAACACACTTTTCCCCACGACAACTTACAGCCAATGATCTCGTGGCGCAACGCAGGCTCCAAAAAGAGCTTCTTTTGCTCATCGGTCGTCTGCGAACGCAGCGTGGGGATGAACATGTTATAGTGCAGCGTGAACTAAGCGTAAAAAAGAGAAAAATCATGAGCAAGCCATCCAATGGATAGGCATGGAGCACAAAAAAAAAAGAGGATACTTACAGGTGTGCTTTGATCATACAAAAAGTGGGCAATGGAGCGCTCGGTGTCATCCCACTTGTTTTCTCTGCGTGTCAATTAAAAAAAAATAGAGTTGAGTCAGCATAAATGCGGGTTTTGGAAAGCGAAAAGGGGTTGGTGGGGCCCCGTGTCACTCTTTTGTCGCGTGGCAAAATGGCACTTACTTGGCAAGCTCGACCATGCGGCGGTCTTTCTTGTAGGCATTGGAAATCTTGTCCTCACGGCTCTCATAGTAGCGGTGCGTCTTGTCAAAAGCAGGCTCCTTGCTGATCACAGCAAGGACCTTGTCCATTTTAGACAGCCACTCGTCGCCGTACATGAAGGTGGCAAGTTCCTTGGGGTCAAACGTGGCCTTTGCGCGCTCTTGTGCAAGTAAAAAGGGGCCGCCAGGGCCGCGAGGCTCCAATTTGGGGAAGGTGGTGGGCACGTTGTTATCAAAAGACATGGTTTGGAAGGGAAAAAGGGGAGAGCAGTAAAGAAAAAAGAGGGAAACGGCAGAAAATACAAGCGTGCATTGTCGATTATATATGCAAATGCGGAGTTTCAGATAAATATGCTTACCAAAGGGCCAAGCTGGGGGGACCAATGACCTGATGCTATTCAATTCCCACATTGTCATCCATGTCAGAGGGAGCTGATCAAAGTTCACACAGCGAATTGGATTACCACTTCAATTGTGGAGATGTTGCTTTGGGGTAAGACGCGTCTAAAAAACACAAACAAACAAAAAAGAGAAAACGTGGAGCAACGACGAGGCGCTGTTGTCGCCATTTTGGTCGCTTTGCTTCTTGTTCAGGAAAAAAATGTCATCAATGCATTTTGAGTGGCTGTGCCCCCTGATGGTTTTGGAACAATGAAAACGCAAAGGGGGCCATCCACATGATCATGCGTTTTTTTTTTTTTTTTTTTTTTTTTTTTTTTTTTTTGCATGACGACGGCTGCCAATTCGGGCGGCAAGATGTCAAAATAGCCGAGCGCGGGGGTGGCACAGACCCCGATTCCGAGATCGCTGCAGGAAAAAGAGGCAGCAATGCATATCTTACCTTCTTGTTTTTTTTATCCGTGATGAAGCTGAAAACTCTTTCTTTTTTCTTGCTTGTGTGCCGACCCTTGGAATTTAAGAGAGCAAGTTTCCGAATTGGCGCAGAAATTGCGCTTTGCAATTGGTCTTTTTAATTTTTGCGAATGTGCATGGCACAAGAATGCAAAGTGAAGATGCAACTGGCCCTGAGAATGTTACGCGCCCATTTTGGAACATTTAAAAGGTTCATAAAGATGATCTTTTGGAGGGATAAATCTTCCATTCTGCTTTTTTTTTCAACAATTTGTGTAAAAATCAATGCGTTTCCTCGCCTTGCTGAGCATTGTGCAGCTGACGTGGATGGCCACGGCCAATATGTTGTTTGACGACAGCGATTTTGAAAATTATGGCGATGATCCCGATCGTCCTGACGAAATTGTACGCTTTGTGCTTCCTTGCTTGGATGACGTGTACCCTGATTGCACGACGACGACCTCCAATCCCGGAGGCACCCCTTACACGTTACCAACGCCCCTCACTGGCAGTCTCCTTGGAACGAGGGCCATGCCTTGCTTCTTCCTAAATGACACCACACGAACCGATCTCCTTCCCAACATGGTAAAAACATAAAAGAAAAAGAAAAAGTGAACACAAGGAGCGTAGAAACACACGCGTCGGAGAATGTGCTTGAATTTCGAGCTGTACTGATGAATTTCTTTTATTTTGTCTAAAAGTTGAGACGATTTGACACTTTCATGTTTGATAATTTCATCACGTATGGTGGTCAAGACATTCTTGGTCCGCTGGCGGTGGGCAATATGTTCTCTGGCCCGCATTATGTCGTCAATGCCAATCGCGGCGCGACGTGCGACAATATTGAGGCGGAATTGGGCGGTTATGGCCTTGTGGTGCGCGGCACGGTCGTCACGGAGGAGACTGACGTGCATGGCCAAGCATTCCTCGCCGGTGGTGGATCTGTGACGGAGGTCAAGGAACAGGAAGCCGGGTGCGAGGTCGTAACCGACAGGGGCACGGGCTCTGTCGATTTTGATGCGTTTGAGACCTACTTGATGCAGCTGTCACAAATTGCAGCCAACATCCCACCCAATCTCAAGCTTGACGAGAACGGCGTGCTCCAAGGCGCATCCGCGGGCGATTCAAGCACCGGGGTCCATGTCCTTACCTTTGACACGTGCAACGACAACGATTGCCCGCTTTATCCTGGCTCGCTCTCCAGCGCGGCTCTGCCCATCCTCGGCACAGGCAATTGGAATGGACCTCAAGGCATGGCCTTCCCAGACCACGACGTTCTTGTGTTCAATGTATGGCCAAAAAAAAAAAGAAAAAGAAAAAAAAGCAAAAATCACTCAATTTGGCGTTTGCCTCCTTTTAGGTGCCAGTCTTGAGCGGTTCCAGCATCACCTTTGGTGTGAATGAGCCCAGCAACGGTCATTACAACCCATGCATAACGGTGTACAACGTGTATCCGTCAGATGCCGAAGGAAACTTTGATCCCAATGGCTTCATCACTGTCAATCGCAATACCGGCGGCCAGCTCGGTGGCATGTTCTTGGCACCTCATGGTATGCAAAAAAAAAAAAAAAAAAAAAAAAAAAAAAGACGCTTTGTCTGAAAATTTTGGCCGGATTTCCTCTAATTTTGGCGTCCGTCCCTCCTTTTTGATTTTTCTAGCGTACATTTATGACGGCAGCACTGGCAACTTTGCGGGCAATCTCTTTGGCTACAATTACACTTGGCAGAATCCTTCCGCGGGTGTCGAGATTCATGATTACCACGCGGCCGGCGGTCAATGCGACTATTTTGGGGGTTGCATTGTACCGCCTGATGTTTTCCCCGTTACTACGACTTCCGCCCACTCAAGTAGCTCGTCAACATCAAGCGATGACACTTCATCGTCGCATACCACGAGCATCACGTCGACCAGCAGCGATTCAACGACTTCAAATTCGTCAGAATCATCGTCTTCAACAGATACATTGTCAACCTCAGGCTCCAGAAACCCAAATTCCTTATCATCCTCGTCCTCTTCAGAGCCATCCTCTTCAGGATCATCATCTTCTAGTTCATCGGCTCATGGATCGACCACATCCACTACATCCACCACATCGCCGGCACCAACGTGCACGCCACGCCCCACGACACTTCCATCGTGGGCCGTCGTCAAGTACAAATGGTGCGAATACGAGTGCAAATACGTCATTGTCAGCGTTCAGGGAAACATTGTCGACGGTTTAGTGGACAGCAAGCATTTGAATAAGTTTGGCGACGACGGCGATCACGCCCACGACGATGAAAACAATGACTTTGATGATGATGATGACGATTACGATGGTGACGACTATGATGATGATGATGATGATGATAATGACGACGAAGGCTATGACAAAGAGTATGACGATAATGTTGATGACCGTGAAAAGGACGATGACGATTCCTATGGCAAGAAAAGCGACAAGAAAAAGGGAATCAAATGGCAGAAAAAAGTCAGCAAAGGCGGCAAGAAGAAGCAGAACGGTGGCAAGAAACAGAAAGGCGGCAAGAAGAAGCAAAACGGTGGCAAGAAACAGAAAGGCAGCATGAAGCAAAAAGGTGGCAAGAAGTAGAAAGACAGCAAGAAGCAAAAAGGCGGCAAGAAAAAGATAGCGGGCGGACAGAAAATTAGTGATATAGACCAAAAACACGACGCCCACAATGGTAATGTGGTGGTCGAAAACAAGTAAATAAAACATCATCAAGTTGCAGTGATTTGTTGAAATTCCAATTGTGGTGCATCAATTTTCGTGTAAATGAGCAACCGCAGTGGCAAACCAAAAGCCATCAGTAAAAAAAAAAAAAAAAAAAAAAAAACTGTATGATACTGTACTTCAGACTCTTTTTTACATTATTGTAAATCAGTCTTCCATGCTTTTTTATACACTACCGACTACTATCATACTGTACCGGTACATACAGTATCTCAGCACAGTAATAAATACGTACATTTTCGTAGGCGATGCAGCAAGCGAGCGGGAAGCATGGCTTGTTTCTACAGTACAGATTTGAAAAAAATTAGGAATCCAGTGCTTTACGTAGAAAATGCGAAAAAGCACACTTTTATCACACTGTATGATATGATAGTACAGTAAAGGTTTTGATGATGATGGGATTTTGCACACGCACATGGCACACGGTGCTTGATTTGTCTACTATATTATTTATTTTTACAGTACGTAATCGCAGTACGATATCATACTACTGTAATACTGTAAGAGCCTGACGCGTGCTGTCATTTCAGTGTTTGCAGCAGCGCGATATCATATGATACTGTACCTACAGAGCACAAAAAACAGGACACACTTTTTTAAAACGACAAAGCATGTTTTTCAAACTCTGCCAGCCTGCTGTGCCTCTAGAATTTTTTTACAGCCTCTGATACTTGTCCGCCAGCAGACGAGCAGAGAAAAATGCGTCACGGCGGCGTAAACTATTACCACCGGTATGATACACCGCATACCGTAAAAACGTCCATCACATTTATCTTTTACAGTAAAACCATGGAGCATGTTTTTCAGACTTTGCCGGCTTGTTGTGCCTCCAGAATTTTTTTACAGCCTACACTGTACTTGCCCGCAATAATACCGCAAATGAAACATGCATCATCACGGGACGAACTCTGGTCCATTGCTCAAGACGGACCCGCCCAAATTTTTTTGGACTCGAAAAATGCCAAAAACCCTCTATTTGTACTATTTTGCATTCATCTGTGCATCTGCATGGTCGGCTCCGCTCAAAAATAACCGCATCGTGTTCAGCGCAAAATTTGCAACACAAAAGCTTAAAACGCCAAAGCGCTACGACCACTTTTGAAAAATTCAGGGGTCACACATTTCAATCTCAGAAAACACTTAATTTGGGAAATTTCGAACTCCGAGTGATCAATGCATCCTAAACAGGTTACTCAGACAATTTGCTATTGGCAGATAAAATGGCAGCTCGTTCCAGCTTACGAAAAATGCCGAAAGAGTGACGCATGAACGGCGATCGACTGAGAAAACTGCGTGCTTTAGTGCAAATTATTTTCCAAATATTTAAGGTTTGACACTTCCAAATTAAGTTGCGTGGATTGCATGGCATTTTTATTTTTTTTATTTTTTTTATTTTTTTATTTTACATTTTTTTGTGTGCTGGGTGGGCTCCAGCTTGGTAAAATGACCGATGCAAAAAGTTAAAACCCAAGTTAGAGCACTGCAAGTCATTCCATTAGATGCTTTGCAGCCGGTTTGCTGTCAAAACTGCAATAAAAATTGGGGTTGATTAGGCCGTTGTCGAGCATATCGCGATCAAAGTTTACGATGAAAAAGTGAATTTTCTCTGCGAGTTTTAGCCATCCATCTGTGACACCGGTCTCATTTGACAGAGATTCAACAGTTCTTTCGACACGTTAAAAGTCCCGTGAGTTGTTGTTTTAGTTTTCGAGAAAAGAGTGTTTGAAAATTAATCCAAAGTTTCATCGACTTTTATTTGCAAGCGTGCAAAGTTTGTCTACTGTATCGGGCGTGCAAAAAATATGGAAATGACGTTCAGTCACGTCTCTTTCAAACGGTGTTGCTTTCATCGCAATCCACAAGATACTGTATTTCGAGACCCTGTGCCAAATTTGTGAAAAGAACGGCATTTTGAATTCATCTGCAAAGCAATCAACCAAGTTGACCTCTGGTTTTTGGGTTTGCAGGAAATGGACGCCCGAAAATACAGTAATCTCTGTAATAATGTGTACTGTAGGCCTGACGCGACACAACCATACTGGATCATAGTTTATGGCCATTATTAA
This sequence comes from Gongronella butleri, assembly GCA_025201375.1. Lineage (NCBI taxonomy): Eukaryota > Fungi > Mucoromycota > Mucoromycetes > Mucorales > Cunninghamellaceae > Gongronella > Gongronella butleri. Next base: position 26,658 of record JAIWZP010000065.1, read on the forward strand.
GGCTAGATTGATGAAAATCTTGCAAAATTGCCAACTTTCTACTAAAATTGTCGACAACAGACTAATCACCCTCGCTGGTTTTTAACGTTTCTCGTGCCAAAAGTACTTAATGGTTAATTTTGGAACCAATTCAATTACGGTTTGCAGCAATTAGTATTGCAATTGTGAAAATTTTTGAAATCAGTGCATGTCTCGACAACGGCCAGAGTGACCTCTGATTTTTATTTTTTTTCTGAAAAAAATGGCGCAAATCGTAAATTTTCGCAGTGATTGAAATACAATTTCACGGCGAAATGATTTTTTAAAAAACGCGCTGCTGTCAAAATTTCAGCAATGTCAAGTCGCTCGCGGAACCAGCTGGCGATTTCGTTGTTTCTTCTGAAGACTTGTTGTTTCGATTTTGGTTTGGGCGCTCATTGCGGCTGATTTATGATTTTTGAGAATGCGACAACTATTTGTGCTTAATGCACGTCGAATGCCTCCTCGTTAGGATTCCTTGCTTGTAATTCGTGTTGAAGGGCGCTTTGGATCTTGTCGTGCCTGATTGTTCTGTCCACATGTCGCGATTTTTCCAGCTTTTTTTTTTGAAACGCATTGGTCATTCTTTTATATTTTTGCCGAACCGCGCCGCGATATCCATTGCTAAAGCGTGAATGCATCTAGCATGTGCGCGTAGGAAAGCGGGCAGGGATGTGACAAGGCTTGTGTGCGCGTAAAAAAAAAAAGGCGCATTTCGCTGCGGGCGACGACAGCGGAGCTACAAATAGTGGTCATAATTGCCCCCAAAAGTTGATATTTTTGTCTCGTCCCTCTTTTCCTTGATTGATTGTTCTGAATCGCGACGATGCAGGAGGACACGCCAATGCTCTACCCGATGGAGGAGCCCGAATACGCCACGCCCTATTATACGATCCACAACGACTATGATGCATCGTACAAGGGCACGGCCATGCCGTTTGTGATTGACAATGGTAGAGAATGAGCCGTTTTGCTTTGCTCATTCAACTTGATGGCTGACGAGCTTTGTGCATATTTTATTCTTTTTTTTTTTTTTTTTTTTTGTTCTTCTTCCTTGTGTTATTAGGCTCGTACCAGTGTCGTGCTGGCTGGGCCAAGGCAGCAGCACCCGCAGGTAATAACAAGAGGAGCGGCCTGCGGCGTTACATGGTGGGCAAGGCCGCTGCGGCCAGGCGGGCGACGCGTCTTTTCTCACTTTTTGTTATTTCCAGTTGTGTTTGACAATGTGGTGTCGCGCTACAGGGACCGCAAGGCGAACACGAGCGTGATTGCTGTTGGCATGGACACATATGCGGACCCTGCGGCGCGGTCTGGCGCGCGGTCGCCGTTTGACGGGCACGTTGTTTGCGATTTTGACCGCATGGAGAACATTCTCGATTATGTGTTTACGATCTTTGGCATCTCGACGTCCAGCATTGACCATCCCATTGTCATGACGGAGCCTGTGTGCTTGCCGCATCAGAATCGCAAATGTAAAAGTTGAAAACACGCGATCCAAAGCAAGACCACGTCTGATTTGGTTTTTTTTTTTTTAATCCTAGTGATGTCGGAATTGCTGTTTGAGAGCTATGGCGTGCCGTCTGTGACATATGGGATTGACGCACTCTTTAGCCATTATGAGAATAGTGGCGAAAATGATGACGACGGGATCATTGTTTCTGCCGGCCACAGCACGACGCACATTATACCCACGATCAAAGGCAAAGGGTTGCTGGCCAAGGCAAAGAGGTACGAATGAGACAGTGAAAGCGTGCTTTTTATTTCTCTCTCTCTCTCTCTCGTTTTCCGTGCCTATTGACACGCCCCTCTATTTTTTATTATTGATGCAGGATCTCGTATGGCGGGACGCAATCGACTGACTATATGTTGAAATTGATGCAGCTCAAGTATCCGACATTCCCGTCGAAGATGACATCGGCGCAGGCGCAGCAGCTGGTGCATGACCACGCGTACGTGGCGCCCGACTACCAGCAGGCGCTCAAGGACATTGAGGACCGCACGACATTCCCCACGATCGATCGCATTGTCCAGTTCCCCTTTGTCGCGCCTGTCTTTGAGGAAAAAACCGAGGAGGAATTGCGCGAGCAGGCCGCCAAACGAGAGGAGGCCGCACGCAGGTTACGTGAGGCCGCCGCAAGGACACGGCTCGAAAAGGTAAAACGAGAAAAGGGCAAACAGGGCACTTTTTAATTTTTTTTCTTTTGCGTTTTAGCTGATGACACGCGAGCGTGAGTATGAAGCGTTTACGAATCTCAAGAGTGCCAGGTCGACGATGCGCAAGGCGGAGTGGCTGGGCGCGCTAAAGGAGGCGGGGTTCAAGGACGAGGCGGACCTGGACGATACCATTGGGCAGCTGGAAACGGCGATCCAGCGCGCGCGCAACAAGGAGCTTGGCATTGAGGACGAAACGGAAGAAAAGGGTCCGCCGGCGACGAATTTAGTCGATGTGCCTGATGATCAGCTGGATGAAGCCGACCGCAAGGAAAAACGCAAGCAAAAGTTGCTAAAGGCAAGCTACGACGCGCGCCAACGTGCGAAAATCGCCAAGGAAGAAGCGCGTCTGCGCGAGGTAAATGCGTTTAACAAGCTCGGGAGACAAAAAAAAAAAAAAGAAAGAAAGCGGGCGCATTGATAAGTCCCATTTTTCTATTTGTAGCAAGAGGAAGCGCGCCTGGAGGAAGAACGACGGCTGCAGAACCCGGAAGCATGGGTGCGTGAGATCCACAGCAAGCGGCAAGACGTGATTGACCGCATCAAGAAGCGCAAACGCTTGGCAGCGGAGCTGACGGACCGCAAGAGTCGCGCGTCGCAATTGCGCATGCGGTCCATTGCCAATCTGGCCAATGACGCGCCCGCCAACAAGCGACGACGCAAGGGCCAGGAAGGTAAAAAAAAAAAAAAAAAAAAAAAAAAGAGTGAGGGGAAAATGGGGCCATGGGGCACTCATTTTTTTTTTTTTTTTTTACCATTTGTAGAGGACACATTTGGTGCGGATGACAATGATTGGATGATTTACCGCGAAATTGTAAAATATTTGATAAAAGATTCCCCGGCGTCGTTTCTCACCTTTTTTTTTCTTCTGTTCAATAGAGCCGAGAAGATGAAGAGGAGGAAGAAGAAGAGGATCTGGCGATGGTGAATCACTACGAATCGCTGTTGTTGCAGCACGATCCCGAGTTTTTGGTGGAGCACGGTTTTGAAGCTTCTTCGTCGGTGACCAACACTCTGATGCATCAATTGACGTATGGCGTGTTCCCGCCGTACGACCCACACGACGTGGCGCAGCACCATCAGATTCACGTCAATGTCGAGCGCGTCCGTGTCAGCGAGGTGCTTTTCCAGCCTTCGATTATTGGCCTTGAGCAAGCCGGTGTCATTGAGACCATTGATGACATTGTCAAGACCTTTGACGTCAATACGCGCGCGTCTTTGCAGCAGGTAAATGGCGAGGTCGATGAAAAGGACGAGAAGTGGCATGAATTGGTGTGAATGGGGAGGGGGAGCGCGTCGATGGGGTGGTGCTGGTTGATTGACACTTTTTTTTTTTTTTTTTTGTTTTCATCCAACATAGAATGTGTTTTTGACGGGCGGGTTTGCGCAATTGCCAGGGTTGTGCGCGCGGATGCAAGCGAGCATGCAGACCATTTCGCCTGCGGGTTCGCGCGTGCGTGTGCGTGTTGCACGCGATCCTATGCTGGACGCGTGGCGCGGCGCGGCCAAATTTGCATTGTCGCCGCATCTTGCCAGTTATGCGGTATCGCGCAAGGACTATGAGGAAATGGGCGGCGAGTACATCAAGGAACACGGCCTGGGCAATGTCTTTGGTGTGTGAGCGGCGTTTAGAATTAAATAAAGAAGCCATCCCTTTTTTTGGACCCTCTGCGCCTTTTTTTTTTTTTTTTTTACCCCGTTTTCTCTCTCTCTTTTTTTTTTTTCTTTCTTTCTTTGACCGTCTTGTCCACTCTTTTTTATTGTTCTCCCTTGTCGGGCATGCCTTTCCGGTCCTCGATCCAGACGGTCTATTCTTATGAACAACAGCTAGCGACTGAACGACGGCCGTGTCAAGGTGAGAAAGCAGGTTTATTGGCCGTCAGCGACGCTTTTTTTGCACGGGCAATTGACGTTTTTTATTTTAAAAAGTGGATCGTTTGCGCGTGTCGGTGTGGGTCCCTTCGCCGCGGTGTCTTTTGCAGCCGCAGGTGCTGTATCGGACGCGTCGCTGGTGCAATTGCAGCGGTGGTGCGACTAAAACGACGCTTTGCAGCAAGGTGGTTTGCCGCGACGCACGGACACTCGATCGGATACTACAATTTCGGTCTGGGATCGACCATGATACCCGCCGCTGGTGGTGGCAATTGCTCATGCACAGCTGCCTGCTAGCCTCGCCTTCCAAAAACACCATTTTGGTCCCAAATGCCTCGTATGTGATCTGGCTCACTCTCGATCCTGCCTATGTCGATCGCCATGCGCAAGAGTTTGCCTATGCAAGGTAGAAAAAAAATAGGGTGTCGCGTGCGCGTGTCACGTGCAATCGCGTGCTCACGCGTTTTTTTTTTTTTTTTTTTTTTTTTTTTTTTGCAACAGCTACCGGTTCAGCTGGAAGGTGGCTGCCAAAGAAGAGCTTGTGGCTTTTTACAGTGTGTATTATTCGGTGCTTGGTGGAGCTTACAGCTCGCTGGGCAAGGCCAATGCGAAATATGTAAGGTGAGATGAATGCAAAATGCGCGTTTCTCATCCAATTTTTTTTGTTCCATTTTTCCCAAGGCGGTCAAGGCGGGCACGCTGGCACAGCAACAGATTCAAATGGCGCAATGGCTCCAGGATCCCGTGCTGGAGTGCAAGTGCTGGCTGTACTATGCGGAAGATGCCATAATGCAGGGCCAATTCGACTTGGCGAAGCAAATCCTCACCAAGCAGCGCCATGTCGCTGAAAAGCTGCAGCACCCCATTGTAAGTCAGTCTCTTTCTTCCTCCAGCGATTCAATGGGGCATCTCTGACCACCCCCCCTTTTTTTTAGCTTTTATCCATGGCCAGCTTTGTCCAAGCCAAATTACGCACGCAATGGAAGGCAATGAGGCGCATTATGTTGTAAATCGCATAAAGAGTCCTTTTTATACGCGAAAAGACACGAGGCGCGTCTAGGCGAGAGAGAGAGAAAAAAAAAAGGAAAGGCGGCTATCAAGAGCGATTTTATACATTGTCAAGACGAAATACACGACGAGATTGCGGCACGTAAAAGGGTGGGGTATCAAATGGACACGTTGAGGAATCACTCGTCAGCAACGTGGGATGGCGTGAGGGATGACTCGATGCGGTGCATGCGTTGACTTGTGCTCTGGAGGAGCTTTGTGGCGTTGGTCAGCTTCTTTTTGGCGTCCAGCAGCTTATCGAGAGCTGGTTGGAGGCGCGGTGGCTCGGCCACATCGGCAAACACCTCGAGCTCTATTTCCGAGGCGCGGCGCGTGAGCCGTCATTGCGTGTGCCCTTTTTTTTCAATTTTTTAACCTCACCTGCAATTAATCGCTCGATTTCTTGGCTGAGCTCCGCCTGAGATTGCTGTGTAGCCACGATGTTTTTGTCCATGTCCATGACAATGGGTCCCAGCAGGTGCTGTATATCATTGGACAGGTCTTTGACGTGCTCGCTCTCGGCCATGGTACAAAAAAAAAAAAAAAAAAGAACGACAAAAGAAAAAGAAAAGGGTGAAAATGGGCGTTTGAGCAAAAGAAAGACGAAAAAAGGACAGAATGGAATGTCCGCACCCATAAATGGAAGGTGCGCCGGACAAACCCAGACGAGGTCGGGCCCGGTCAAAAAAAAGGTCACTCCGAAAAAGCCTTTTTTTTTTTTTCTTTGTGTCCCTCTTTTATTTCTTTCTCTTTTTTCATTTACACGATGAGTGACAAGCCTCAGTTCTCTTTGCCTTTGATCCACGACAGCCAGCGCGGGTGGGGTCCTTCGAACCAGTCGACGCCTGTGAAATTCAAGGATATTCCTTATGCGCCCTACAGCAAGGGCGACAAGCTCGGCCGTGTGGCTGACTGGACGAATCCTGATGGTCAAAAGCAGGATAATCGCGAGCACCAGGGCGGCCGCCAGCGCCAGGGCTTCAATCGCATGAATCGCGAGCAGCAGACTTATGGCGCGGCCTTTGCATCTGCCTTTGCTTACACGCACAATGAGGATGAATCGTCTTTCTCTGTGGTGGACAATCGCTCTGCTACTGTCAAGAAGATGGCCGTGAAGAATGCGTCCGGCAATGTGCGCCAGCGTCCTCAAAACAAGCAGGGCCAGCAGCAGCAGGGCCAACAGCAAGGTCAACAACAGCAGGGCCAACAACAGCAGGGCCAACAGCAACAGCAGCAGCAACATCGCGGCGGCAGACACCAGCAGCAGCAGCATGGACGCAAGCGCTATGGCTACGACAAGCCGCAGCGCGTGCGCAACGCGTCGGTCACGATTGGCGCGGATTGGACCTTGTTGGACGAGATCGAATTCAATCGCTTGTCTAAATTGCAATTTGCGGCGCCCAAGGCGGAGGAGATTGCGTCGTATGGCTCTTTGCACTATTACAACAAGGCGTACGACCGCGTCAACACGCGTAATGAGAAGGCGCTCGCGCATCTGGACCAGATCAAGTACGACGTGACGGCGTCTGCGGATCCCGTGATGCAGCAATTGATCAGCGAAGAAAAGGCCGAAGTGTTCGCGACCGATGCGGTTCTTGCGCTTCTTATGTGTTCGACGCGTACCGTGTATCCTTGGGACATTGTCGTCATCAAGCAAGGCGGCAAGATTGTCCTGGACAAGCGTCCCGGTGGCATCTGCGATGTGTTGACCGTCAATGAGAACACCGCCGATCCCCCTGCTGAAAACGAAAAGGACACCATGAATTCCTGGTCGGCCCTGTCCAACGAAGCCACGTACATCAACCGCAACTTTGCGCGCCAGGTGCTCGAGGCCAAGGAAGCCCCCTCCGATGCTCAGCCCAATCCCTTCATCAACGACACCGACCGCGCTTCCGGAAAGAAGATCGCCTCCGGTATGTTCCGTTACCGCCGCTTCAACCTGGCAGACCGCCCCGTCTCCCACAACCCCTACGCCTTCACACAAGCTCGCAAGGACGACGAAGAAGAAAACCCCAACGAGCCCGTCTACCTCATCGTCCGCACAGAGATCGACGCCGCCATCAAGGTCGGCAAGGAAGACAATCTCGTCGTCGTCCGCGCTCTCAACGAATTCGATCCCAATGCTCAAGGCTCCGGCGGCTCCATGAGCTGGAAGAAGAGTAAGAAAAAGAAAAAAAAAGTAGAGAAAAAAAAAGAGGAATTGAAGAGTGGTCAGTGTGTGACGCAATTCGAGGAAATGAAATGAGAAAGTGACAGTGATGAGACGCGACGCGACACGCTCAAAAAAAAAAAGAGGGAATGGCACGTGAAAAGGTCAAATAGGATCAATTCGATCAAAAAAAGAGGAATTGGGAGTGGCCAGGATGCGAGCAATGCAAAGAAAGGAACAAGAGGGTGAAGAGTGAGACGCGACGCGACGCGCTCATAAAAAAAAGAAGGAATGACAAAGAAGGAGAAAAAAAGATCAGAAGCAAGTTGCTCATGTCCATTTCCCCCTATTTTTTTTAGGTCTCGACTCGCAGCGCGGTGCTGTTGTCGCGACGGAGATGCGCAACAACGCGGCCAAATTGGCGCGATGGGCCGTGCAGGCTCTGCTTGCCGGTGCGAACCAGCTGAAGCTCGGCTATGTCGCGCGTGCCAACCCCAAGGACAACAGCCGCCACGTGATCCTCGGCACCCACGCCTACAAGCCTCAAGATTTTGCCGCGCAAATGAATTTGTCCATTGCCAACGGTTGGGGCATCGTCAAGGCCGTCGTCGACATGTGTCGCCAGCTGCCGGATGGCCGCTTTGTCCTCATGAAGGATCCCAACAGACCCATTCTTCGCGTCTACAATGTCCCTGGCGAGGACGAACTCGAGAACCATCAACAAGAAGCCGAAAACGACAAAAAGGACGCCGTCGCCACCACGGAGCAGTGATCTTTTTGTCTCCGTTTTTGTTCCATAGTGTATTTAGCTTGTAGACGTCGTTTTTTTCCCCCCGTGTTTTTTTACCATTGAGTATTTTTTTATCATCGTCATTCATGCAAAATTAAAATATAGCCTTTTTTTTGGGATTTAATCATGCTTTTGGATGGCTCAAACGCACGGATGGCCCATGGGAAACCGCCATTCCTGCCGTTCGGCTCCGCCTGACGCGTCCCCGCTCCCTTTCGTGGAAATAAAGATACCCAATTCGCCGAGACGACACGTGCCACGTCGTCTCGCCCATGGTAAAAAAAAAAAAAAAGAAAGAAAAAGAAAAAAAAAGGGACAAAATAGACCCCCCTGTCTCTTTTTGCATGTTTACACCACGCGTGACCCTGCGCTATGGCTGCAATGTCTGCAATGGATGCAAAAAAAAAAAAAAGTGGCTTCGGCTTGCATTTGGCTCGCCATGGACTTGGCCCCCCACAAGGGCCACAACCAAAGGGCAAAAACTTGGATTTCTTGTTGGGAGAGACCCGCCCAATGCCTATTTTTGGGCACCCAAAATGCAAAACCAAGGTTGCATTTTTTTTTCTGTTGGAGAGAGCTGACCAACAGGATTGTTGTGTCTCGGGCTCAAAAAGGCTTTTTGCTTTTTCGCTCATGACGTCGCACAATGCGATATGCAACACGCACGATACGGTATTTTTCTCTGGTTTCCTCCTTTTTTCATCGACCTTTTTTCTTTTTCTTCTCTTTTTCTCCCCCATTCCCCCATCTCTATTTTTTTTATATCTGTTTACCCTGGTGTGTTTCTTTGTCTGTGTGTGTGTGTAGAAGGAAAAAAAAACAAAAAAAGCCGCAGGAACCGCTTCCCTTGCCTCCCGAACTTTTTCTTTTTTTTTCGCACTTTTTTTTTTCATGTATCCCGAGCACAACGAGTCGGGCATCATTGACACAATGATCATTCTTGCGCCGTCGGCCAAGGCATCGACGACGGACATGAGCGACGAGGCGTCGTCGCTAGTTGCACCAGGGTCCACACGGAGTTTGATGACCAATCACCAGTCAGGCGCTGTTGCTGGTGCGACCAACACCCTGCGTCATTCTATGGTGTCGCAGTACTCGACAAGCAACACCACCGCCAGCAATTCCACCAATCGCCATAGCTTTGCAAGCAGCCTTGACGTGCCGAGCGATCCAGAAGACAATGCTCCTCCTTTGGCCACAACGCGACGGTGGTCAGCAGAGGCATCCACTTGGGAACACGTGCTTTCACGTAAGGGAAAACGAAAAAAAAATTAAAAAAGCCCAATTTGGCGGCCTTGAAAATCAGAAGCTAACCCATTTTTATGCCCTTTTTTTTTTATTGTTCTTTTCCGTTTTGATCAATTTTTTTTTCTTTTTCTCTTTTTTCTTTCTCACTTTTTTTTTTTTTTATTTTCCCACTTTCTCTCTCTTTAAAAGCGTCGTCGCCGTCGTCGTCCGCCAGTCTCCAACCATCTACACGCTTTTTGCTTTCCGGAGCTCAGAGTGCCATCGATTTTCGTAAACAAGAGCTCCAACGGTTTGTTCCTGTCTCGAGCCCCTTGCTGGCCATTGCGACCTCCTCGTCGTCGTCGTCCAGCCCCATCTCTCGGCCGCAGCCTGCCAATTCGTCGTTTTCATCACGCGATCGTCGCCTTAAAGCTCTTTCCGACTCGTTTGTCGACACAAACACCATGCCATCGCTCCTTGTTGCGTCGCCGCCACCACCACGGCCCGCCCCGCCCACTTTCTTGCCGATTTCATCATCGTCTTACATCAGCACATCTACCATGGCCAGCAATCACCGACTGTCATTGCTGAGCACGCCGGAATTGGGCCACAATACCTTTTATGTCGCTCCGCCGGCATCGTCACATGCATCGTCGCTGCCGCCATCGTCTTCCAGCAGCTCCAGTGCCGCCAGTGCATCGCCATTGGCCGATGGCGCCGATCCTTGGTGTATTTCCGCCAAACAAGCCATGGACAATGCCGTCTGCCATGATTGGCTGTACCGCTACGAACCTCCATCATTTGCCCTAGCACGCGCGTGGAAACGACGTGTCGTGGCTCTTGTCGACCGGTCGGTCCTTGTTTACAAATCCACAAAGGCCACTTGTGCCGCTCGCGAGCATTTCTTGCTCACAGAAGATACCCTCATCTTTGTCACCGAGGCCTTTAAAAAGGGCTGTGTCATTGAGATGCGCAAACCCCTTTGCAAATGGTACCTACGGTGTGAAAACGTCGATCAGATGAAACGATGGCTCACCACCATGAAAAAGGCCGTGGCATGCCTCAAATTGGGCCTTCCGGGGCCATTGACCGCCTCCATGCTCGCCTCACTCACACTCACTGACGACGCACGCCTCTTGATCGACACTCCATTGCCAAACACACCCACAACTCCTTCATTGACCCCAAATACGCGGCTACAAACACGCTACGCGCCATTGCTCGCGTCCACCAACCAAAACACAACTTACAAACGGCAATCGTATCAAGTGAGCGCGTCCAACATCACGTCCCCCGTCATGGCTCACGCACACACCGTGTCTCACGTGCGCGACCATGCAAAACGCGCAAGTACACCCGTCTTTCCACAACACATCCTCCGGTCCCCACTACAAACCCCCTCCTCCTCGTCCGCCACCGCCGCAAAGCGCCAATCTTTGGCGCAGATCCCCGACTGGGAGAAACAATTGCCCCCACAATTGCCACCACCAACATCCACTCTGCCGCCTTTGCCTTTTGCCGTCCCAATTCCCGCTCAACGCCGACAAACTCCCAGTTTATCCGCATCACCCACCTCCATCACTACCACCAATCAACCATTGACCACCGTCTCCGAAATTGAAATCATCGATCCCGACCTGCATCATCAATGAAGGGATTTTTTTTTCGCTTTTTTTTTTTTGGTTTTTTTTTTCTTTGGTTTTCTTCGCTTGCCTCTCACGATCCGCCCATCCTCCACCCCCCCTTTTTTTTTTTTACCTTGTACAACATTATTCTTATTTGTCCATAGTCCCCTATTTTTTCGCACCTCCCCCCCATTCTCTTCCCCCCCCCCAAGGCAAAGTGTATTATTTTTTGTTGCTTCCACTACTTCTTTTCGCCTCAATTCCCCTTTCCACCTCTTTTGCACACAACTCTTCCAACATCCATGTCTCTTTGTCCATAAACCTTAATAAAATCTGTATATTTCGTACCTGTTTTTTTCTCATTTTTTCCTTTTTTTTTTTTTTTTACAACGCGTTGGACGGGTTCTCAGGCCGACGTGTGGCTTTCCATGTTTCCAACTTTTATATTTTGCACAACCATGCAAGTAACGTGACACGCTTGCGGCCCGCTTTTTGAAAAAAAAATAGAGGGTTGCGCATTCTGTGACCCGCTTGGCCGCAATTGGCAAGCCATATCGATCCCAAACCAAGCTCCAAACGCCCAAACTTGTGCTCGCCTTGCCCGTCAGATCACAAGATCAACAACGGAAAACTCAAAAAAAGTGTCATGTTCGCCTTGTTTTTACTTTTTGGCGTTTTCTTTCCTTGTCGGGCTTGCGTCCTGGCAAAAAAAGTAGGCAAGCCCAAAGCCACGCTAAATGAAACGGACGTGTCACTTGGGCTGCTTGCAAATGCCGGGTGAACGTGACGCAACAAGCCGGATGCTGGGCCCCTTTTTGATGAAAAAAAAAAAAATGTGGCGACCAGGTTCCAGCATCATTAAAAACACCCGGCCAAGCGTTGCCCTTTTTTGATCTCTCGCTTGCCCGCTGCAACACCCCGACCACATGTCATTGCACAATTCTGTATTACGCAAAACGGAACAAAAGGGAAACAACAGGCTGCACTAAAAATTCAGCTTCATGATCATGCTTGACCATTTACGCCGAGCGCGGCATTGCGTGTCCCGAAGCCCCTTCTTTCCTCGCCCCTCCCACCTGGAAAAAGTCACGCGTCACTTTCTTCCCGCAACGCGCCTTGTGGTCGGTAAAAATAAAAGGCACGCTTTTTAACATGCGCCGCTCTGGTCCTTTCCGGGGAATCCCCACGCTGCGCGCCGCGCGTCAGAGACACTCAGAATCCTGCGATTGGGCAAATTGCCATCGTCATTGATTATCGCGGACCATCGGGTGCACGCTTTTCGCGACTTTTTTTCGTTTTTTTTCCCTCCCCGTGCGGCATGTGCCGTGGGGACACAGAGGAATTGTGCATGACAAAGAGGCACGCTTCCTGCAAACCCACGCCACCCATGGACACGGGCAAACACGTATCGCTTCGGGCACGACATCGTCTTTTTTTTTTTTAGCGAATTGCTCGTGGAAACCCGTCAAGTGCGCCAAGAAGTGTGCTCATTTAAAGGAGGGAGGCTCGAAAAACTAGTCAAAAGAGAGGGGCCCTGTAGGTTGGTGGAGTTTCATGTTATTAATAAGCTAGAAAACTAAAAAAAAAAAAGTTCCAAATGCCATTTTTCCAACGCTCAACCTAATCTATCCTGGTGTTCATTGCACAGCGTGCAGCCTCTGCAACAGAGGCACAAATTATTCGCGGTACGGCTTGATGCGCACTGGTTCAAGCAGCAGCAAGAAACGAATTCCATATCCAAAAAGCATCCATTCTTGATTTGCTGGCGTTACAGCCATCCGATCTCGATCAGATTTTGCCGTTGCTCGCTTTGCCCGTCTACTTTTACCTGTTTCAAGTTTGGGAAACCTTGGGGCGCGTTCATCTGGAGAAACACGCTAAATTGTCATTTTGGCGAAAATGCTAGATAAAACTGGCCCAAGCAAGCACTTTTGCACTTCAAAACATGTCCTAGTGGCAAGCGGCGAGCTGGAAACCCTCGGCAAAACTCGGTTTGCAAGCCGTCCATCGTCGTTTGGGCGCACCATCTGCAAATCAAAATTTAGCCATGGCGAGCCACCAAAACCAAAATTGAAAAATGAGGTCTTCAGAATTGAGCCAAACTCGTATACAAAAAAGCCGGCATGGAGAAATGACGGGAAAGGCCAAAAAAGAGCGCGATCCATCTGTTGAATCACGAGCAATGGCCGATTTTCGATTTTATTTCAATCGCGAATTGCACAGGAAAAGCGCGCTCATAGACCCCTACCGACGCGTCTGTCAGCACGAAAGATGCCAGATGCATGGATTTGAAAAGGAACCGGCGCGTGTAACTCGAAGTTGGACGCGGTTTTTCATGCGCCAAAGTTCCCCCGCCAACAGGTTAGTCACGATAATTCTACCTGGAACTCGGCTTTTGAAGTGATCATTGATATCCACGTGCGCAGCAGAACGGGCTCGATCTGATGGTCTCTGTTTTGTGGCTCTGTGACCAATTTTCATCGAGTTGCCCTTGACATGAAAAAAAGACGCAAATGGCATTTTCCGTGGAAACCGCTCGATGGACCTCTGGTTTTTTTTTTTGTGTTTTTGCCGGCGAACCTGACGTGTTCACCCTATGCTTGAAGCGCGTGGCGATCTGTGGGCATAAATTTTGTCATTTTCCAGTCCTCGACTGCACCCCTTGGAAAATGCGCAAATTTTGAAAATGGTCATTGCGATCCATCCAGTGGCTGCAGCGCCTCGGCGATGGGCTCATTCGAACGAGACCGCCCAAGATGAGCAAAAAGTCTACAAGTACGAAGAACAAGAGACGCGCTTTTTCGCGATTTATGGACGCGTCAAAGAGAAAGAAATTGAGCAATGGTCTCTCGGCAATGCACAAAGAACAAATCCAGCATGGACACTTTTGAAACCAAGGATTTAGTATTAAAAAACAACTGTACAACAAGAATGACAAGGGAAAAAAAAAAGGCGTGGCGGGATGCAAAACAAGCGAGAAAAGGGCGAAAGGGGGGTGTAATATAGGGCGAGGTGGAAAGGAGAGGAGCGTGACGCGGGTTCAGAAAGCGTCATTGGCGATGGCCGATGGGCCATCATTGGTAAAAGTCTTCATCCTTGACAGCCGTCTCGTCCTCCCTGTAGATTTTGATGGTCTTGTCGGCCTCGCCGGTGATGAGGCGCAGACCCGTCTGGTCAAATGTGCTACAAAACACACCGGCCTCTGCCGACAGCGAGCCGGGCTGCACGGTCGTGCCCATGCTCTGGAAATTGTAGCCGGAGCGCCCTGTTTAAGTAAATAAAAGGATGAGTAAAAAACTCCCAATTTACAAAATAAAAAATAAAACTTACAGTCATTGAAGCCCAAGGAGCCGTCGTCGCCGCCGGAGAAGACGACGCCGTCGGCGTTGATGGACATGGTGTTGATGATAGCTTCCTTGCGGTCAAAGTTATGAAGGAAGGTGCCCTCGGGGCATTTCCAGCCCTTGACACGATCGGCACTGCCGCTTGCAAAGCCAAACTCGGTCGGGTGCAGCGCAAGCGCGCGCACGCTCTTTTTGTGGTGCGTAAGCACGCCCATGGTCTTGCCGGCCGCCAAATCCCATAGGCGGATCGTGCTGTCCATGGAGCCCGTGATCACCTGCGGGTCCGCTTCTTGGCATTGCACCGTCGACACCGTGCTCGTATGGCCAGCAAGCACGTGAATGCATTGCTTCGTTCGCATGTCCCATACCTGATATAAAAAAAATGACCATGAGACGCGTCTTTTTTTTTTTTCCCAATTTGCCCCCATTTTTTCCTTTTTTTCTCTTTTGTCTCTTTTTTCTCTTTTTTCTCTTTTTTCTCTTTTTTCTCTTTTTTTCATTTCTTACCCGCGCAGTGGCATCGCGTCCACTGGTGACGAGGACGTCGAGGGTCGGATGGAGGCTGAGTGAGTAGACGCCGGAGAGATGGCCGTGGTAATGGCGGATGACCTTGTTTTGTTCGAGATCCCAGCACTTGACCATCTTGTCCTCACCGCAGGAGAAGAGGTATGGGTGGCGTGGAGACACGGCGATGCCGCGGACCGTGCTGATGTGGCCGGTGAGCGACAATTTCAGAGTGCCCGACGCCATGTCCCAGATTTTGATCGTGCGATCGCCGGCGCCTGTCGCGAACCACTTGTTTCCGGGCTCCACAGCCACCGCGCGCACCCAACCCAGATGCCCACTGATCACACGCATCAGCTTCCACGGCGCGTGCCACGTCGGTCGGATCGCCTTGGCACGCGCACGTCGCACAAGCGAGCCGCTGCCGCTGCCAAACCCGTCGCCAAAGATGTCCGCCAGAGTGTCCTTTTGCTGCGTACGCAGCGCAACAACTCCCTGGTTCGGATCCCTAGAAGAAGAAGAAGAAAAGAAAAAGGCAAAAAAAAAAAAAAAAAAAAAAAAAAAAAAAGAGAAAAATATCAAAAAAAAAATGAGTAAAATGCCAAAAAAAAATCAAAAAGGAAGCGCCGAGGAAAAACGCCAATGACGGTGAAAACGAGCATGAAAAAGAGTCCAAAAAAATGAATAAAAGGGGAGGGGGACATACAGCTTTTGTGGCAAATTGTCAATTATTTGCTGCATTGGCGTCGTTTCTGTGTCGTCGTCCTGTGGAGCTTCTTCGAGTGTGGTAGCGGTCTTGCCCTTCTTCTTGCGCGCAGCCTCCTTTTGTTGATTGATCAAGGCGTCGGGCAGTGTGCGTAGCTGATCGTATTCATCTTGGATTTTGCTCGTGAGTTTGGCGCGTTGACTATAGCAAATAGGTGCGTGTAATGCTTTTGTGAGCGGATGGGGTGCTCTTTTTTATTTTCTCGTCTTGTCTGCGTCTTATTTTACCTCGCTTGCTCGTCCATGGCGGCCTGGCTGTACGCCGTGCTGAAAAGGACGCGTGTCTTTTTGGCTGGCTCCGACACAAGCGCATCGAGCTGCTTGGTCGTGGTATCGTTGGTAGAGCTCGTTGACGCGCGTCGTTTGGTCTTTGCAGCGACCATCGTGGGGGGGATAGAAAAAGAGGGAACGGGTGAGCGCAAAAGTGCAAAAAGAGAAGCGAAAATGTGAAAGGTCTGTTCAAAAGTCCGGCTTTTGCTATTTTTGGCGGTCACGGTAACCTGCCGGGCATGATTTCAAACCGCGGTATTTCCCAGCCAATCAAATTGAGTTTTAATTTTCTCTTGCGCGCGTCGCCAATACTCATGCCATTTTTTTTAAAAATCTTTATGCTCGATTTCGCGCCTGGCAAGACCGTGACAAAACATTCATGATCCGTATTCCCATGAATTGCAACCATGGGATGCGCAGCGAGCCTTTTTCATGGGACAGTGACACTCTCAAGAAATATAAAAAAAAGGATGTTTATTACGAAGAAGGGGATAAAGAGGAAGAAAAAGCGCGAGAATCTAGGGAGCGGATCAACCAAGGAGTTGAAGGGGGAAAGGTGGGGGAGGAAAAAAAAAGAGGAGGAGCGGGATGGGGTAACCAAGTACAAAACGAAAAAAAAAAAGAGAATAAAATAGAAAAAAAAAGCTAAAGAAGCACGCAGCACGAGTCCTTGTCGGGATTGTTCATGCGTTGCTGCTTTAGCTTCCTGTCGCGGATCTGTCGCATGAGCATGGTGTAGACGAGATCCACGTTTTGCCGCGTCTTGGCAGACGTTTCGACGTATTGACAGCCCCACTCTTGCGCCAATCCATTTGCCTCGGAAGCAGGCACCTTGCGCAAGTGCGCAAGATCCACCTTGTTGCCCACGAGGATGAATGGCACCTAAAGAGCCGATAGAAACATATAAAAGACGATCAGCAATGAGCCCCAAAAGAGAGAACAATGGCACAAGTTGGCTTACCGACTCATCATCCAGCACGCGCAAGATTTGATCTCTGAACTCCTGCGTGTGTTCCAAGGATTCCTGCTCGCACACAGAAAACACGCACAAGAACCCTTCGCCAGATCGATAGTAATTGTCGCGGATCTAGAATGAAAAACGAGAAAAAGCGTAAATTTCCAGCTTTTTTTTTTTTGGTGGGGGAGGGGTTGTGGAGAGAGCGGGGGCACGCACAGCAGCATATTCTTCCTGGCCAGCTGTATCTAGGATGTCGATTTGGCATTCTTGGCCATCCAGCACCACTTTCTTGCGGTAAGCTAATGTGAAAATAGGAGAAACAATCCAAAAAAAAGCAAGAGATGAGGCGTCGTGAATCTTTTTTTTTTCTTATTTAACCTTGCCAAGGCGCAACCACCACCCCCCATTGAGAGCGAGCTCCTATTCCCACCGACACGCACACCCTCGTTTTTTTTTCCTTGTCGTTTTCACACTTACAGTCGGCTTTGGTGGGGTCATACTCTTCGACAAAGTCGCCGTACATGTATTGCAGCGTCAGGGCTGACTTGCCCACGCCGCCGGAGCCCACCATGATGATCTTGTGGAGAGGAAGTGTCTGCTTGGCTTTGTTCTTGCCCATGGTGTCGCTTTTGTATATGTGTGTCGTTTAAAAAAAAAGGTGCTAAAAGAAGGGTGTGTGCCGAATGGAGGTTTTTTTTGTAAAAGGAGTACACGGGTAAAAGAAACACAACAAGAAGGAAAACGAGTGAAAAAGTGAGGTGGAAAGGAGAAAAGGAAAAAAAAAAAGAGAAACAAGAAAAAAAAAAAGGAGCAATAAAGGGAAAGGAAAGAAAGCAAGAAAGCTCGTGCTGCACCCTTTTTTATTTTGCTTTTTTTTTTCAAATCGCGCTGAGACCCAAATTATCCTGCGGGGCCGTGGATCGCCCGCCCCGAGTATATGTTTTTGTTCTTTTTGATTTATTCAATGATTTCACACAAACGAGCGACTCATTCAATGGATGAATGAGAGCTCGCTTTTTTGATATTTACTATGGGAGGGGGGACAGGGGAAAAGGGCGAGTTTTTTTTAGCTGATGATGCATTGCTCATCTTGGTGTTTCTTCTTGAGTTTGCGGATCAATGTGGTGTTTTGGGATGATTTGAGTTTCATGGATGCCTCGAGCGCCATTGTGTGTGAGAGCAGGGTCGGGTGATCAAGGAGCGCCTGTTGTTCTTGTTGTGTGAGCCCCAGGGCGGTCGCGTACCTCTTGATGTTTTCGATTTGTGGATGTTCTTGTAGCTCTTGCATCTTTTGCTGCTTTTGCAAGCTGTTTTGTTGCCGCACCCGTGTCGTGCTTGCGCGCCGGATGCCAAAGGAACTCGGCAGCTCCGACCGCGCCTGTGTGCGTGTCTCGCGGTTGCTGTTGCGATTGTAAATCTTGGCAGAAAACACCCACTAGCAGCAAAACAATAAAAAAACAGTGTCAATTGGCCTGATTTGGGTGTGACCGCGCGCGCAGAGCGGCAAGCGAAAACGTGCGCCATTGACTTTCTTACATCGTACGACGGCTGCTGCTCATTGACTTTGGGAGGACACGAAAAGGCCAGTTTCTTGCATTCGTCGTGGCAGATTAAGGAACACACTTCACAAAAGATGGCGTGCTGGTGCAAAAGATCGCCACACACCTTGCATTCAACCGCTGCATTGGGGGGGGGAGAGAAAAAATAAAAAAAGAGAAATCAGGGCGAAGGTTTCCTTTTTGCTGCGCATTGCGGAGCCCTTTTTTTTTTTTTGGCGCGCACTTACACTTGCCAAAGGAGGTTTGGATGAAGCGGTGTGTGATGTAATCTTCTGGGAACGGGTGGTGGTGGTGCATGTGCTGCGAGCGTGGCCGCGAGGCCGCGGAATCGACGGATGTGCGTGAAATTGTCGACGAGGTATTGACCATGACGGGCGCGCCAGCACCAATGGCCCCAGCGTTGCCTGTGGATGTTGCGGGTGCCGTCGTTGACCGGTGGCGGTGCTCCTTGGCCTGCTGCTGGTGACGCACAAGCCATGGATGCTCCTTTAACTCGCTTGCACCAGGTCGGTCGGTCGGGTTCTTTTGGAAACAGCACAACAGGAAATCACGCATGTTCTACAATAAAAAAGAAGCTCAGTCAGCACACGTGCACACGCGCGCCACGGCCCAAAACAGGCAAACTGGGTTCACTGGCACTTCTTTTCTTTTCTTTTTTTCGATTTCTTTGATTTTTTTTTTTTTTTTGTACCTCAGAGATGTTGTCGGGCAGTGGTGGAAATTCATCCTCGACAATGCGGAACATGGCTGACATGGCAAGCAAGTCTGCATAAGGCGGCTTGCCGGTGACAAGCTCAATGAGTGTGCATCCAAGCGACCTAAAGTACGAAAAAATGAGGTGAGTCAATGGTCCCATCGGGTCATTGGCCATGCAAACCTACCAAATGTCGGATTTGCTAGACGCGCCTTTCAGCTCAATGACTTCAGGGGCCACTGCTCATCAAAAAAAAAAAAAAAAAAAAAAAAAAAAAAAAAAAAAAAAAAAATGAGTGAAAGATTAGCACGCGCTTTTTTTTCTCTTTGTTTTCCCCTCTTTTTTTTCTGCTACTTACTCCAGTTGGGCGTGCCATTGCACGTTGGGTCGTCGGCGGCTGGCTTGATTTTGAGGTTGAGCGCAACGCCAAAGTCGGTGAGTTTGACATCGCCAGTCTTTGTGGTTAGGATATTGGCGGCTTTGAGGTCGCAATGGACAACATCATTGGCGTGCAGGTACTCGAGCCCGTTTAGGATCTTGATACAGAACGAAGCAACGAGTTTCTCGGGGAAGGCGCCAAATGCACGCAGCGTAGACATGAGCGAGCCATTCTCGGCATATTCGAGGATGATGTTGACATTTGAGGTGTTTTGGATCACGCCCATGTATTGGATCACGTTGGTGTGCGACAACGTCTTGAGCAATTCCACCTCTTTGCTGATCTCCTGGTCCGCGTCGCCGTCCTCCAGCTTGAGCCGCTTGATGGCCACCACTTCGCCTGTCGCAAGATCAAGCGCACGATAAACGGATCCAAATTGGCCCTTACCAATGCAGTTGCCCAGTTGCTATGCGTGAAAAAAAAGAGCAAAATCAATGAGACATCTTCTTGAGGGGGCAACCCTTTTGCTCTAAAAATTAAAAAAAAAAGGGATTACATAGTGTGCGGCATGCGTCTCGTCGGTGGCATTCAGGAACAATTGCTCCTTTTCGTCGTCGTCGTCGTCGTCGTCTTTGATGGTGGTAGTGACGGATGGTCTGCGCGACGATGAAGCCATTTCCGAGTCGACGGTGGGTGACAATGGCGAGATGGGCGACATGAGGGCCGGGTCCACGCCCTTTTTTGCGTTGTGATGATTGTTATTATTGGTGGAAAGCAGCGAGACGAGCGACGAGCAAGTGGATGAGGGCGACAATGGCATATTTCCTGGCGACGCGGTGGTATTGATGGATTTGTAGCGCAATGACGAACGCAAAGGCGATTTTGGCGGGCGTGGCAGCAGATTCGCGGATGGCGCGTCGTACCACTCGAGATCTTGGTAGGCAAATTCCTGCTGGTGATGTTCTTGTGGCGGGCTGAAGCACGAAAAGATATCGCGAACATCGCGATAATGTGCGCTGCTCACCTGCTCCGATTTGTCATCGTCTGCAGCGCCTGCGGCGGCGGCGGCCTGCTTATTTTGTGTGTGAGTGGTGGTGTCTGCGGGAGTAGGCGTCGAAGAGAGTGTCGACGAGCAGCAGCTTGCATTGTCATTATCCGAATCTTCTTCATCGTCTTCACCACAGATCGGCACATCCTCCAACAGGCTGCTGTTGTTGCCATTGGTCTTCATTGGCTTCTCGTCGTCTTCATCAATCACATGCCTTGCCACAGGCTTGTCCACGCAGCTGCTGCTCCTTGGCCTTGGTGGCAATGCCGTCGTCGAGAACCCGGCCGCAACAGCCGCTTGGCTAATCACCGTGATTGGCTTGCGCTCGCCACCGGCGCTTGCTGACGTTTTGAGTGCGCATGACGATTTGGCATCCTTGATCCACGCAAACTTTTCAGGCTCCTGTTTGACAAACAGCTGCGCAAGCGTCAAAATCGTATGCATCACCTAGTCAATGAGCGTAAAAAAAAAAAAAAAAGTGAGAAAACAAAAAAAAATTAAAAAAAGGTGCTTACTCGCGCCATGTCGCGACCTTCAAACAAATCATTTGTCTCAAACAATTGCGAGTCATCCAGCCCAAGCTAATTGGATTGAAAAAAAAGGACGCATGAGCCTCGGTTACTGTCATTGCAATGGGTCATTTGTCACTTACCTGACGCGCGCCTTGCAAAAATCGTGTAATGTTGTCCATCTAAAAAATAACAATGGTCAGCTAAAAAGCATTTCCTCACCGGCAAGGGTCTTACCTTGATGAACGAAAGATCTTTTTGTCCGACGTTTTTGATCGTGCCTGGCCTTAGTTGATTGACAAGGCTGGAAAAAAAAAATAGGGGTGGGGCAGGGAAAAAAAAAGGGTCAGTCGCGCATGCGGTGTTTTAAATGCCGGCGTTCCTTACTTGCAGAGCTGGACGCCGTCGCGAAGCATCTGATGCGCGTGGCCCGGTGAGATGATAACATTAGACGCCTCTTTGAAAAAGGCAATGACCATCTTTTCGTCCATATCATATTGGTCTTGCTTTAACCTGTCGTAAAAGGTATCTGGACCGACTTTGTTTCGACCAGCGAATCGGGAAGGGTAAGCTACAGCTGCCATTATTACAAGATAAAAAAAAATTAAGAGAATGAAAGAAAAAGAAAGAAAAGAAAGAGATTCATCACCAGCAAAAGGGGCCCGGAACTTGGATAGATCAATTTATGCTCTTTTCTCTCTCTCTCTCTTGTTCTCTTTGTGCCTTCCTCCTCGTCTTCCCCCGCCCCTTTTTCGTGTTCTTTTTCTTGGTCAGGCGAATAGGAGACAATGATAAAAATCCCCCCTTCTGTCTCTCTTTCTCTCTCTTTTCGTCTCCGACGCGTGAGTGTGATTTGTGTGTGTGTGTGTGTCTTTTTTTGTTCTCCCTTGCTCAATGAGGATGAGCGTCGCACACACTCCTTTTAGTGACGCTAAAAGACAAAAAAGCGCATCCATCCTGTGCCGGATGACATAAAAAAGGCGCAATCACACAGGCACCCGCGCATTGCTCTTTTTTGGTGTCGCAGCACGGTCAAGGGGGAAACAAACCAAAGGGGACACGCTGGGAAAAAGAAAAGTCTCAGGGGATGACACCGCAATTGGTTCTTGGGGTTGCTGAAATCGCCGCTTTTATTTTTTTCTGGATGAGTCGGATCAGATCAATGCATGACGGCATGGATTTTTTTTTCTTTTCTATCAAGCAAGGCAGCCCTTTTTGTCTGTGTCACCCCCGTGGGTGGCATGATTTTTAGAAAAAAAATGCAAAGAGTTAGAGCCTGCCATGGTGACGTGGACTCGTTTTTGGCGACGATATTGCGTAATTTCTCATTGTTTCCATGGGTTTGACAATCTATGCATTAAGTGTTGCGCGAAATGGCGTCAATTGCGCGCCAAATGAAATCGGTTGTCAAGCAAGGACCATGTGAACACGCACTCGATCGAGGAATATACTGCTTTCATAAAATAGGATTCTGAAATAAAATGGATACCCAGACAAAATGGTCATGGGAAGACAGAAACGATGAACAAAAAAAAAAAAAAATAACAAGATCAAAAAAAAAAGGAGACAGGAATAGGGGGATGGCGTCCAGCGATTATGCGCAATGAGTTTCAACCTGCTTTTCTCTCTCCGCCGACCATTTTGCATGAATGCCAAATCAAGCAATCCCCACTGGGTATTTTTTCTTTCTTTTTGACAGGCGTGCGCGCGCGTTCCCAAGAAGAGATTCAACTCACGCTTCACCACATGAAACGCCCAAAAAAAAAAAAAAATTCAGGAGCACGGAGGTGAAAGCGGGAGACACACCCAACCCACGTCTTGGGCGTGTGTCCCTTGCAGGTGACGCGCACTTTTGCCAAGATTAGCAAGCGGCAATGGCACACTGGTGGCTTCTTTTAACCCCTTTTGGCCATGGTTCTCGTCCATTTGCCCTATTTTTCCCCACCCACGGTCAATGATCAGCAAAAAAAAAAAAAAAAATCACTTGATCGACTTGGCAAAAGGAATCACACCTGCTAGCCTCCCCCTGACCCGACCTTTTCTCTCTTTTTTTTTTTTTTTTGCCCCCGTACGCGCCTCCTCCTCTTTCGCCGCGCGCGCTCGTCCCCTCTCCCTTTTTTTTCGTGTCTCTCCGCTCTGGCAGCTGCAGGGCCGTACCCTTGGCACTTCTCAATCTGCGCGACGCATGTGTTTATTGCAGCAAAATCACGCCAGATGTGATGCAACTTTCTCCAGTTCTAAGCCCGGCAACCTGGATCCGTCTCGCATGTCCGCGCCATTCCGTGTTCCCGCATTTCTCCGCCTCCAACTCTTCAATTGCTGCAAGGAGACGGACTTCCCATCAAAGGTTGCCTCACGTGCAAGGACCATCTTTTTTCATCGCTGATCTTCATTCATCATCGACGTATCCCCACGACTTGGCATGGGCGTGCGCAAGAGAGAGAGGGACAAAGGGAGTGAAAAAAAAAAAAAAAGTAGGCGTGAATACCTCGCACTCCTTGGACCAAACTTGGCCTTTCTCTCACACGTTGGATGGTCAGTCTCCTCTCGCGCGACTTGCCAAGTGCAAGAGGCGCGCACGGCTCGTGTTCTCCTGGTGTAGAACAAAAAAAAACACTCCATAAACACTTATGACACTAGACAGGCCAGACCACACGCCACACACGCCGTGCTGCCGTGCTGACAGCTTTCCTAATGCACGCACCAACTCCCTATTTCAGTAATCTCATTCATGCGATCATGCCCAGTCCGGCGTCGTGCGCACTTTTTTTTTTTTTTTTTTTTTTTTTTTTTTGCTTGTGCTCAACGCGGTTGAACAATTTTTGACGGCTTGGTGGGCTAATGTACCAAAAAAAAAAAAAGGACCAGTGTGCGTGCGTAAACCCCTCGCTCCATTGCGCGTCTTTGTTTCTACTTGTTGTTTGAGTTTTTCCAAAATTTCGATAGGATTTTCCATCGGACTCGTCACTGGTAATCTTTCCAAGCTCTGAATTTTTCGACGCCACGAACAACATAAGAGTTTCTAGCGTGTCTGGTTGGTATCTCTGCAGTCTGCACTCTTCAAGCTCCTCATTTTATCGTTAATTCCGTACCCAGCCGCATCGGTACAGTATCATGTGCGGCTTTTCCTTATTTATTATAGTGCACGTCATCTATCATACTCAATATAATAACAACAAGCGTACAGCACTGTACAACAGTAGCAGCATCCATATAGTACAGTATGATACTACTGTACTACTGAAATTTTATTGAAATACGATAATACTAAATCTTGGGCTCTTATCTGGCAAAACGTTCTAATATCTTATTCGTAGGCCGCCTCGACCAGCAAGTGCTCTTATTATCCAAAATCTGGGCTTCTTCTGCAGCACGCGTACTTGAAAAAGAAACCAGTCAGCATCTTAATTAGAAAGTGCCCGAGCGAGAAAATGCACAAGAGCATGCACGAAAGCACGATTTTCATTCTTTTTTTTGGATTTTTACACGCAAATAAAGCAGCAGCGCTTGGTCCATCCATGATTTAATCTCGATGGACAAAAAAACGGGCGCGTGCTACTGTTGTACTGTATCATCATGCATATTGTACAGTACTGTACAGTACAGTACTGTATCATTTCAATAATACTGTAATACCTGAAGCATCGCCATCATACTGTACTGGTACGTACGCTGCACAAAGACGTGGTGCACCTCTGCACCACATACATTTATTACATTTGAAACACCAAAGAGCGTGTTTTCGGACTTTGATGATGGTCTGCTGTGCCTCCAGAATTTTTTTACAGCCTACTGTACTTGCCCGCCAGTGAAACCTGCGTCACGGCGTAAAAACTACATGATACTGTAATAATACTACTGTACAAGTAGTATCATATACAGTATCCTCCTCCTACAGTATTCAATATTCAAGACGGACCCGCCGCCCGATTTTTTGAACTCGAAATCCAAAAACCTCCTATTTGTACTCTTTTGCATTCATCTATCCGCCTGCATGGTTGACCCCGTTCAAAAACAGCTGCATCGCATTCTACGCAAAATTTGCAACAAAAAAGCTTAAACCCCAAAAGCGCTACGACCAGTTTTAAGAAATTCAGGGGTCACTCAGGGGTCACACATTTCAATCCCAGAAAATGCCAAATTTGGGAAATTTCGAACTCCGAGTGATCAATGCATCCAAAACAGACAACTCCGACAATTTGCTATTGGCAGACAAAGTGGCAAATCATCGTCCCAGCTTAAGAAAAAAGTCCAAAGAGTGACGCATGAACGACGATCGACAGACAAAAAACACCTACTTTAGGCAAGATTTTTTTGCAAAAATTTAAGGTTTGACACTTCCAAATTAAGGTCGTGGATTGCATGGAATTTTTTTATTTTTCTATTTTTTTATTTTGAACATTTTTGTCCTCTGAGTGGGCTGCAGGCTGGTGAAATGACCGATCCAAAAAGCCAAACCCAAGCTAGCGCACTGTAAATCGTTCCATTAGATACTTTGCTCCCTATTTGTTAGTAAAACTGAAATAAAATCCATAGGTTTAGCAGACCATTGTCGAGAAAATTGCGATCAAAAATTTTGATGAAAAAGTGAATTTTCTCTGCG
The DNA here is from genome assembly GCA_025201375.1 of Gongronella butleri. NCBI lineage: Eukaryota > Fungi > Mucoromycota > Mucoromycetes > Mucorales > Cunninghamellaceae > Gongronella > Gongronella butleri. The sequence continues at coordinate 52,230 of JAIWZP010000065.1, forward strand.
AGTTTTAGCCATCCATCGATGAAACTGGTCTCATTCGATAGAGATGCAAGAGATGCCTTTGACATGTGAAAAGCATCGTGTGCTGTCTAATCCGTTGCCGAGAATATCGAGGTTGAAAATTTTTGAAATGCTTGAACAGCTTTCACAAGCGGTTACAAAGGTCACGCTTCGGCCAAAAAACCTTCCAGAAATGACGTCCGAGCGTGTCTCATTCGCTTGGTGCCAGTTTCATTCCGATCTACCAAATACGTATTTCGAACCACCGCTAAATTTGTGAAAATATCGATATTTTCGATTCATCAGCACAACGACTCACGAGCTGACTTCTGGTTTTCAGCGACTGCTGCTAAAGAAAAACGAGGTCCAATGAAAAGTTTTGGAGGCGATCCAACCATGGTTTGACTAGCAATTTTGCAAGGGGCGAAGGTGGTCAGTCGGCATTTGTGGGCAGTAAAATTTAGGTACTGTAGGTACTGTACTCGGAATCTCGGACGTCGCGCCACTCACACCCTGCTGGGTAAACATGCTAGGTAAGTTTATTTATTTACTGTATCAACGAAAATGCTACGTATAAAAATGAAGGATTTTTTACAGTACAGTACGTACCGTATCATCTGATTTTTGCATGAAATGTTATGATTCGCTGGATTTTTGTCCGTTGTCGAAGTGTCGACAATACAGTAGGTGATTTTGACCCTGTTTTGCATTGGCCCTCAATTTATGAAAAATGCATTTTCTCAGGACTGAATGAGTGATCCGATCTCTGAAAAAACTTGCCATCGTCGGCTTTTTACCGGTATTATGTTCTTCAGCATCCTCTAGCTCAAAAATAGGACCCGATGACCGAGATCCGGAGGACGCTTCCAGCAAAATGGTGGCAAGGCTTTGTCCATTTCGGTGGCGGCAAGCGACAACAGCAGGACGTATCGACGCGCGTGTCACCTCAAGTGAATCTGTGACCAAACGCGGTAAAAGCGCTTTTGGTTTGGAGAGATCATCGCGTTGAGATTTCAGCGACTTGGTGTGCAATGATTCTGAAAGTCTCTTTTTCGATTTTTGTTCGGCAGACATGAAGCCTACTCGACTCTGTCTGTCTGTCCAAACCACAAATTTAAGCATTCGCAAGCGTGAATAAAAAAAATCAGCCAGTATCTCAGCAAGTGCCAATAAGTACCCGAGAAAATGCACAAATGCACAAATGCACAAATTCCATCCGTTTTGTTGGATACTGTATTTGCACACGAATAAAGTGTTTGATCTGTCCATGTTTTGACCTCAGTGAACATAACCTGACGTGTGCTACTGTATCATGTCAAAACCTGAAGCATCGCGATGCACTGAAAAGAAACTTACAATTGGCTCTTACAGTGCTGTGAAATGCGCGAATCAAGGAAAAATGGCACATATACTGTAATTGGCGAGATCCGCGAAAAATCCAATCTTGTTGAGCCGATTGTGCATAGCAATGGATGGCGGAGGCGGATGCTACATGAAACGGAAATGCGTGCCTGTCAATTGGCATTCCGGCGCTCTAGAATTGGGACATGGCTCAGTGGCGGAGGGCAAAAGAGTAAAAAAAAAAAAAAAAAAAAAAAAAAAAAAAAAAAAAAAAAAAAAAGTCAAATTTGTGCTCTCACTTTTTTTTTTTCTTCTTTCTTACTCTTTTACCCTATCTTTTCCGCACACCATGGTAAGGATTTGCTTGTCCGTGTCCTATAAAAGCTTACCCGAGCTGTTTTTTTCACGCCTAGATTCGACGAAACACACGGCTGCGCCGAGAATATCTGTATAAAAAGTCGCTCGAGTCCAAGGAACGGTCGATCTACGAGCGCAAGCAACAGATCAAGGACGCCATTGAGAGTGAGTTGTAACAAGTCAGCGGATTCTAGCGTGTTGACCACTTTTTTTTTTCTTTCTGTAGAGGGCAAGCCTATTCCTACGGAGCTGCGCAAGGAGGGCAAGGAAATGCGCTCGGATCTGCCGTTTGATCAAGCACAAGAAGGCAAGAACGACAAATGGGTTGGCCGTGCTGGCCAGAAAATGTGTGCTTACCCTTTTTTTTTTTTTTTTTTTCTTCGTTTGAGCAGCCCCCAGCACGCATATGGATGATGAATACGCTCGTGCGGGTGTGTTTGACCCCAAGATTCTGATCACAACGTCGCGCGACCCGAGCAGCCGCCTGCAGCAGTTTGCCAAGGAGATGCGCCTGCTTTTCCCCAATTCGCAGCGCATCAATCGTGGTAACCACATCATGAAGGAGATTGTCGATGCGTGCCGTACCAACGAGGTCAGCGATCTGATCATTCTGCACGAGCACCGTGGCAAGCCTGGTATGTCATAAAGGTCAAAAAAGGTGAAAAGAAACTCATGCGTGCCTTTTTTGTCGTTTTTGCGCAGATGGTATGGTGATTTGCCACTTTCCGTACGGCCCTACAGCCTACTTTTCATTACACAACATTGTCCTGCGTCACGACATCAAGGACCAGGGCACCGTCTCGGAAGCATTTCCGCATTTGATCATGAACAACTTTTCTTCCAAGCTGGGCCAACGTGTAATGCTCAAATCGAAATGTGTGTTTTATAGCCAATTGAGCTCACCCCCGTGTTTTTATTTATTTCTTAGGTGAACAACATTTTGAAATACCTCTTCCCCGTGCCCAAAGAAGACAGCAAGCGCGTCATGACCTTCCACAACGATAATGACTACATTTCTTTCCGGTAAGAGACCACATTCTGCGTGTTGCATGGCCAATTGGGCGCCAATTCATGCGATGCTTGTTTTTTTTTTTCGATGTAGACACCATGTGTTTGCCAAGTCGGGTGGCAATGTGGAGCTTGCGGAAGTGGGTCCACGCTTTGAAATGCGCCCGTACGAGATCCGCTTGGGCACGGCCGATCTGCCTGATGCCGACGTTGAGTGGCAATTGTCGTCGTTTACGCGCACAGCCGGCAAGCGCAAGGAGCTGTAGATTTTCTTTTATTCTTTTGCATCATTATCATTTTCTTTTTCAACTTTTTATTTTGCATTGATCATTAAAACAGGCTAAATCACACAAAATGAAGCAAATGGGGAGGGGAAGGATATCTTGGTGAGGGGAAAAATTAACCAAAGCGGTCTTCGAGCAAGAAGCGCGTGATGACATGGACATGTTGTGTTTTGTCGTGGATGTTGAGTGAAATGTTTGCCCATGGCGGCCAGAGCGCGACATAGTCGGCCTCAAACAGCTGGATCTTTGCGCGCTGGCGCATTGGCCAGTGTACGAGCGAGAACAGGCACAGATACGGCCTGTCATTGTCATCAGGGTCGTACGCGGGCAATGCTGGCGGCTGGCTAAAGTCGTTGATGATCAGATCGTCGAGTGCGGTCGCGGCGGCCACGGACGAGCCTGCGTTTGTGCCATTGGTCCCCATGCTGCTGTTACTACTACCACCGCCGTGATGGTTCTGCTGTGTCAAGTACGCCTTGTCCTTGTCGCTCAAATCAAGGCACCACGCGAGCACTTGGCCATGCTCCATCCACATGTCCAGCACGCGGCATAGCCGGCCCTGCCCGCTCGACACACAGAAACGTGCCAAAGAGCCAAACGAGGCCACTGACAATGGAAAAAAGCAATTGGGGCATGAGCACATAGAATAACTTGTCGATTTGACATTTTTTACGCTGTTTTTCCACGTCGGTGAGCCAATTGCGATATGCGTCGCGCTCCTTGCTGATTTGACGCGTAGCCACTTGCGCCAGGCCACCTCTGAGATCAAAAAAAAAAAAGCGAGAATGAGCCGAGTGATCCATATTTTTTTTGCGTGTGTGCGCGATTTACGGATGGTAATTTTTGGTTTTTGGGGCATTGGTTGTGTTTTGAGCTGGTTTGGCGGCGAATTGAAATACGGGCGTCTGTGGTCGTGGCCGTGTCGTAGTTTTAGTTGTGGTAGGAGGCGGTCGGTGCGGCAGAGCTGCTGCGGGTTTGTTGGGTATATGTGTCCACGCAGGCGCAGAAGGCGCAGCGGCCTTGTGTCTTGATTTGGGCGACGGCACAGGGGATAAATCCTCATCGTCGCGCAGTGGCGACAATAATGGGTCGTTTGCAATCTCGACCGAGGCCATAGGGACAATGTCATCGTCGTCATCATCGTCATCAAAGCTGGAAATGTCCACGAGCGACGGTGGCAGCCCTCGTTGCCACGCCGAGATCTTTGTCTGGTGTAGCTGCTGCGGCTGCGCCACGCGGTGGCGGTCAAAAACGTGGTCTCGATCGTCATTGTCGTTGTTGTCGTCGGAAAAGATATCAATGGGGCTGGATGATCGCACCGAGCGCGGCGACGCGCTGTCCGAGTGAAAAGACACGTCGTCGATGTGTGCAGGGGCCGCGCTGTTGTTGGGCCGTGGCATAAAGCGGCTTTGGTCGTCGTCGTCGCTGTCTTCTATGTCACTCACGGCCTGTGATGGGTATCCTTGTCCATAATTCTATAAATTTGTAAGTAACAAAGCCTTATGACCTTGAAAATGTGCGTGTGCGCTCCTTGTTTTGTCATTACCTGTCGCTGGCGCTTCATGTCAACGGGCAAAAAAGACAAAAAAAAAAAAAAAAAAGGGAATTGGAGGGCAAATTGGGCAAAATTCAGTTTTGAGAGGGGATTGCGCATATCCTTTTTGAGAATGGATTAATTCTTACGCAATTGCGGGCAACATCTTTCATTCTGTGACAGCGCAAATTGCCGGGCATGGCCAAAATCTGGCTCCAAAACAAATCTCGCCTTCTTTTTTTTCTTTTTCACTTTTTTCCTTTTGCATCTTACATTAACATGGGTGAACATTTGAAGGTCGACCCTGCTATCGAGCGATGGGCGCACATGCGTGAGAACACCCACTTGTACTTTGGCTGGAACAAGCGCACCACGCGCCGTTCCCTGTTCTGGGGCATTGTTATCCCCGTTGGTCTCACCGCCTTGGCCTATGCCACCGACGTAAGAAGAGACCCTCTTGCCGCCTTGTTGCCGCCCTTTTATCACGCTGAGAAAGCGAGATACCTCATGCTAACGGCTCAATTCCCTTTTTTTTTTGTTCATCATTAGCGCAAGTGGAACATGGCCGCTGCCCAGACCAGCGACGACTTGACCTACAAGAAATAGACGAAAAACAACCACTCACTCCATACCGCCAACCAACACCGCCATTGCCTCGCACCACAATGGCATCAGAATGCCCATTTTGATCGAATCCCGCATGGCACACGAAAAATAAAAAAAATCACGTTGATCCCCCCTTTGTCAATGACTCGCCACACATATGGAGCGACCATCTGAGGCATGGCACGTCATGCTTCTTGTCTTGCTTTTGCTCGAAAGGCCGAATTATGCACATTTACGCTGTTTTTTTGATTTTTGTTCTTCAACCCCCTGGAAGGCTGGATATTGAGTGCGAGACGATTGCGAGAAAAAGATGTTGTGATAAGGAAAAGAGGGAGAAATGAGTATTTTCACCGAGCCAAAAGCGATCTTCCCTTTTTTACCCGTAGATCACTACGAAATTCCATTTCCATCGATCGAAGCGAGGAGAAAGTACGCTTGAACAAAGATCAAAAATGAGCAGGTTCGAATGAACATTGGCTCGAGGCATGTGCCGTTGGATCCGAGATCATGCGAGCGCAAACTAATCATTTTTTACTGCACCGCAAAGTAAAATCATGATTCAATTGCTCTTCAAATGATGCATTGGACGTTTCAAAGGCAAAAAAAAAAAAAAAAAAAAAAAAATCGAGCTCGCATGGTTTTGTACTCGTAAAAAAAGGTATTGGAGCCATTGAAGCGCGAGCAAGGCTTGATTCAGGCTTGATCCTGGGGATATGGGGAATTTATTCGCGTTTGCCTGAGTGCTTGTTTTCACCTGCCTTTCTAATTCCCTGTTTTTTTGTTCGAATTCACGATTCAAGCCTTTAATCAAGGTGCTGCAGAGATTTGTATGCCAGTGTGGGTAAGCAAAAAGCGCACGGGCAAGCAAAAAGGGCATGGGCAAGGCGAAATGAATGAACCTGTATCAAAGTAATGGAAAGGGACGGCCAATCGGAGATCTGACTGCGGCGTCTGCGCATGTTCAAAAAGGCAGTGGCGTATTTTTCCCCTTTCTCTTTATATCTTTTTCTTTTTTCGCCTTTTTTTCTTTATTGCCCCTCTCACCATGCGAGTTTGTTATTATGATCTGCTTACGATCGAAAGGCAAGCGACGCCTGACGAGATCAAAAAGGCGTACCGACGCCAGGCCTTGGTGTGGCATCCCGGTAAGCCGGCCTCTTGGTTTGGTTTACACGTCGTTTTGTTTGCTGACCAGCGTTTTTTACTATTGTTTTCATAGACAAGAACGCCGATCGCGTAGATGAGGCGACTGAACGGTTTGCGCTGATTCAAGAGGCGTACGAGGTGCTGTCGGATCCGCACGAACGAGCCTGGTAAGGGGCACGGAGACGCGTCAATGATGAATTTTTGGCAAATATCTTTTTTTTTTTTCTCCATGACAGGTACGACGGGCATCGCGATGCGATTTTGCGTGGCGATGACCACGTTGGTGGCGGCGGCAGCGGTGCACAGCGCGACTCGAGTGCGGGTCTGGGCGTGGACGATTTGATGCGCTACTTTAGCGTTTCTGAATTCAAGGGGTTCAACGACACGGACAAGGGCTTTTACACGGTTTATCGGCAATTGTTCCACAAGCTGGCGGCCGAGGAGGAGGACGCGCACCAGTCGCGTCCGCCCGACGACGACCTTGACGACCAAGACGAGGCGGAATTTGTGCCTTTACCTTCTTTTGGCTCGAGCACTACGCCGTTTGCCGACAAGGACGGCTACCTCGGCTACGGGGCGTACGCACGCGACTTTTACACCGCGTGGTGCAATTTCACCACGTACAAGTCGTTCCGTTGGATGGACAAGTGGCGTCTTTCTGATGCGCCCAATCGATTTGCGCGCCGCGCCATGGAAAAGGAGAACAAAAAGGCTCGAGAGGTTGGCAAACGCGAATACAATGATACCATCCGCGTAAGCAAACCAAAGAAAAAGAGAGAAAACGCGAGAAAAACGAGGGCAAAAGCGCGCTTTTGCTCATTTTTTAATTTTTTCTCATTTTTTCTCATATTTATTTACGCAGCGCCTGGCGACATTTATCAAAAAGCGCGATCCGCGAGTCAAGGCGTACCTGGAAGAGGAACGCAAGCGCAAGGAAGAGGCTGCGCAGGCGCAAAAGGCCAAAGTGCAGCGTGAGAGGCAGCAGGTGCAACAACAGGCGTATCAGGAACAAGATTGGGCCAAGGTCGACGACAGCAGGCTGCTGGACGAGTATCTGTCCGACTCGGACGTCGATGACGACCAGGTCGACGAGTCCGACTTTTATTGTGTCGTTTGCGACAAGTTTTACCGCACCGAGCAGCAGCTTTCGTCGCACGAAGCCAGTCGCAAGCACGCAAGGCTCGCCTGGAAGATGAAGCGCCAAATGCTCGCCGAGGAAAAAGACCTGTTCTCAGCCCCAACCTCTGCACAAGGCACCGACACCGCCAATACGCCCGACCAATTATCCGAAAATGAGATGGACGATGATCTTGCGCCGCCCATGCCCGTTGCCAGCAAAAAGAAAAAGAAGCAAAAGAAGAAAATGACGCCACATTGGGGTTACGACGAGCCAATTGACATTCCAATTCAATCCGTGGACGAGCCCGAAGAGGAGAAAGAGAACGAGGAGCAACAAGTGGACGAGGTCAAGGACGACGTCAATGCCATGATGGCTGCACTCGAGCTTGAGCAATCGTCACGAAGGCGCAAGCGCAATGGCCAAGGTACGCAAAAAAAAAAAAAAAGAAAGTTTAATGGAATTGTGCCCACAATGGCATTGGTCATGACTCAACACGCGTCGCTTTTTGCTTTTTGACCAATTAGAACCAGCCAATGATACATCCCAGGCTTCCGAGGAGGCGCCTCCAAAGGAATCGGCCAAAGCGAAGCGCGAGAAGCGCAAGGAGAAAAAGAAGCAAAAGGAAGAAGAGGCAAACAAGGTACAGAATTCATGCAAAAAAAAGGGGGGCAAAAGACGCGTTATTTGTCTCACATTTTTCTTCAAAAGATGGCGTGCAATGTGTGTAGTGAATTGTTTGACAGCAAGAACAAGCTGTTTTCGCATATCAATGCCACGGGTCATGCGCTTGCCGCGGGGTATGGTGACAGCCGCAAAACTGGCAAAGGCAAGAGGCGATGAGCAAGCCGCCCACGCAATTTTCAATATACCTCCGCCCCTCTTTTTTCCCACACTCTTTGTAGATTATTTTTGGCAGAAAAGGAATAAAACCTGATAGACTTCACGACCGACCGCGCGGGTTGATCGACCGCACTATTGGAGCAACGAGCCGCGGGGCGCATGCGCAATCACGCCCTTTGGATCCTGTGCAACAAAGGCCCCTTTGTGTTGTTTTTGAAATGCCGATCGAGTTCCAATGGGCTCCATTGGATGCGCAGTAGCCATGCCGCGGGTGGGGGGGATCAAGCGGCACGCCATTTTTTTTTTTTTTTGGCCCCTTTTTGTTTTTTTTCTCTTTATTGTGGGGGCACATAGACAATTGTCCTTGTGCTATTATTTAGGGACCATGTCAAAGGGGTTTCCAAGTATGGATGATCCGTGTTGCTGGAATTTGTGGGCGCACGCGCGACTTTTTTTCTTGTCCAACCGGGCGTGAGAATTTTTTTTTACTTCTGATGCACCTGAAGGTTGAATCGCACGCTGGACCGTGGAAAAATAAGCGGCCGCCCACCCAAATGCAGATAATACCCCACTTTTGCGTCGCCCTTTTTTCTTTTTCTTTCTTGCTTACAGCAAAAAGTCTCATTTTTTGATTGTTTCATGTTACGATTGCATCGCCTTGCTCAGAAATCAAAGCCATCGCGCGTCGCCCAGCGCTGGTATCATGACAACCATGTCTATGGCTACCGCGCGCCAAAGCCATATAGCATGCCGGATTACACGCAAGAGGAACTGGCCAATCGCATGGACAATGGCAGCCTGTTGCGCATGGTCCAGGCTTATCGCACCCATGGCCACCGTGGCGCCCACCTTGATCCGTTGGGCATCAATACGAGCGAGTAAAAAAGAGTGCCGTTGGCAAGGAAATAAAAAAGGAGGAGCGGTTGAAAATCGCGAAAATGGTGAAATCTCATTCTTTTTCTTTTTCTTTCTCTTTATTGGTCATTCAGGGAGGTGCTGGCACTCAAGCCCGAGAGATACGGCCTGACGGACGATAGCAAGGTTTACAATCTATCTGGTAAGAAGAACGAAAGAAATAGGGCGCAATTGTAGACAATTGTGCTTTTATTTTTCCCCCTCGTCCCGCAGGCTCGATGAGGGGAACCCCTGGGCCTGCGGGCGTCGGCTCTGCGCCACGTGATCCTCATCACCCTCCACCCCTGATTTTTTTCCCAACACAGGCGTCTTACATGTCAACGAGTCCAAGCAAGATAAAATCCAAAAAGAAGAAGCCGATTTCAAGACCATTTTGAACCACCTGAACGCGACCTACTGCGGCAACATTGCGTATGAATTCATGCACTTGCCTGTACGTGAAAAAAAAGGAAGAGCAGAAGCATCAGTTTTGGGCTCATTTCTCTCTTTTCCCCCTTATTTTTAGTCTGCAAGTGAGCGTCGCTGGTGGTATCACGCCGTGGAATCATGGAACAGGCCTGCGCTCTCGACCGAACAGAAGCGCCGCATTCATCAATTGTTGTCGCAATCCGAGGTGAGCACCGCGGAGCGTCAAACAAAAAAGAGACATTGCTGATTTTTTTTTTTTTTTTTGCTCTTTTTATCGGTAGACTTTTGATCATTTCCTTGCCAAAAAGTTCCCCAACATTAAGCGCTATGGTCTGGAGGGTGCCGAGAGCATGATGGTGGCTCTGGATCGCATCTTTGAGCTGTCTGCCAAATGTAAATGGGGAAATGGGGCGAAATTGAGCGAATTTAGCGAGAATCAAGGCAATTGACAGGTCGTTTTTTGTCTGTTTTTTTATTGTAGCTGGCGTGAGTGATGTCGTGATTGGAATGCCTCATCGCGGTCGTTTGAATCTTTTGTGTGATTTGCTCGAATACCCTCATGCGGCGCTATTCCACAAGATGAAGGGCAATTCCGAGCTTCCTGCGGACACGTTCACGTCTGGGGACGTTCTGTCGCACTTGGCCAGTAACCCGACGCTGCAGTACGATGGCAAGCCCGTGCACGTGTCGCTGCTCAACAACCCGTCGCATTTGGAGGCGGTGAATCCTGTGGCTATGGGCAAGGCGCGCGCCAAGCAGACCGATTTGCTGAACAAGCCAGCGACCGACAAGGATTGCGCCCTGGGCGACCGCGTCATGGCCATCCAGATCCATGGCGATGCCGCCTTCACGGGCCAGGGCATTGTCATGGAATCCCTTGGCATGTCAAATTTGCCACATTATTCGTCCGGCGGCTCCGTCCACATTGTCGTGAACAATCAGCTCGGCTACACGACCCCCGCGCAAAATTCGCGCTCCACTGCCTACTGTTCCGACGTCGGCAAAATGATCAACATCCCCATTGTCCACGTCAATGGCGATCATCCCGAGGACGTCCTCCACGCCATGGATCTGGTCTTTGAGTACAGAAACAAGTTTAGAAAGGTACAAAAAAAAACAGGGGAAATTCGGGGGGGGGAATGAGGAAAAAAATGAGGAAAAAACACGAAAAAACATGAAAAAAAGCGCGTCTGACACGCGTCCTTTTTTTTTTTTTGGTTAGGACATCATTTTGGATCTCATGTGCTACCGTCGATGGGGCCACAATGAGCTTGACGAGCCTGCTTTCACGCAGCCGCTCATGTACAACAACATCCGCTTGCGTAAATCGGTGCCTGAAAAGTACGAAGCGCAATTGCTTGCTGAAAATGTGCTTTCGAAGGCGGATGCAGACGCGGTGCGCAACGACCAGCAATCGGTGCTGACGGACCAATTGCAAGCGTCGGCGTCGTACACGCCAGACGCGTCGATGCATCTTCAGGGTCATTGGCGCAACATGAAGCACGTCAATGTGGGCGACCCTGCGATCACTGCCGCCATTGACACGGGAATTGACGTCGAATCGCTTTTGCGAGTCGGCGAGCAGTCAGTGGCCACGCCCGAGGGCTTCAACGTGCATCCTCGCTTGAAAAAGTATCACATCGATGCGCGCCTCAAAAAACTCAAGCAAGGCACGGGTCTCGACTGGGCCACCGGCGAAGCGCTCGCCTTTGGCACGCTCCTCAAGGAAGGCTACGGGATCCGCATCTCCGGCCAGGACGTCGGCCGCGGCACATTCTCACAGCGCCATGCCATGCTCGTCTCCCAGGACACGGAGGACACCATCATCCCCCTCAACGAAATCAACAAGAACGACCCCACAAGCAATGGCTTCCTCGAGGTAAAATACTTGCTGAAAAAGCAATGAAAAACAATGAAAAGCGTGCAAATTGCTAATTTTTCCGGTTTTCCCCCTTTTTACTTTCTTTCGTTCTCCAGGTTGCCAACAGCCCTCTCAATGAATTTGCCGTGCTTGGCTTTGAGTATGGCATGTCCATCGAGACACCTGAACGCCTTGTCCTGTGGGAGGCACAATTTGGCGACTTTTTCAACGTAAAAGGCTACTCCATCCACTTTTTTTTTTTTTTTTTTGCGCGCAAGGCCCGCTGACCAATTTTTTTAAATCATTTTAGGGCGCGCAAATTGCCATTGACACCTTTTTGACGAGCAGTGAAGAGAAATGGCTGCGCCAGACCGGTTTGGTGATGCTTTTGCCTCACGGCCAAGATGGTGCCGGCCCTGAGCACTCCAGCGCCCGCGTCGAGCGCTTCTTGCAGGTAAAGTCAACAAAAAAAGGTGTGACCAGGACGCGTCTTCTCATTTCCACTCCCCTTAGATGTCCAATGATCCTTATGATGTGTGGCAAGCCAACACGGTCGTGCCCAATTGGCATGTTGTCAATTGCACGACACCTGCCCAATACTTCCACGTGCTTCGCAGACAGGTAAAAGCGCGCGCTAATCCTCTATGGAAAAAAAAATGGGCCCAATGACTCACGTCACGCGCAAATCCGTGTATTTTTTTGTATTTTAAAAGATGCTGCGCCCCTTCCGCAAGCCATTGGTGGTGATCTCGCCCAAGGCGCTGCTCAAGTCGCCTGTAAGAGCTACATGCTGCGGGTTTCACGGCACAATGCTGACTTTTTTTTTTCAATATTCTAGATGGCTGTCAGTGATTTGCAAGATATGGCGCCTGGCACGCACTTTAGACCTGTGCTTGGCGACCCCACGGTGACAAGCCCTGATGACGTTGACAAGGTGGTGTTTGTCTCGGGCAAGCTGTACTATGATCTGCAAAAGGAAAAGGAGGCGCGTGGCTTTGACAATCGCATCGCTTTTGTGCGCGTCGAGGTAAAAATTAAGCAAGACAGATAGCCTCTTTCAGTATGTCTCATGCTTCCGTTTGCCTCCCCCTCTGCATTCTTTCTTCTCATTAGGAATTGTGCCCCTTCCCCCGTGATCACTTGCAAGAAGAGATCTCCAAGTATAGATACGCGTCGCAATTCGTCTGGTGCCAGGATGAGCCGGAGAACGCCGGCGCATACGCGTTCATGGCCCCACGCCTCGCCCAATTGGTTCCCCAAAACAAGGTAGGACAGCTCGAGACGCGCTAAAAACAAAAAACAAAAAAACAGCAATCTCACCCTTTTTTTCTTTCTTTTATAAGATTGATTACGTCGGCCGCGGCCCATTGTCAGCCCCTGCGGTGTCGTTCGCCACTAGATTCAAGGCTGAACAGGCAAAGCTCATCAAGGATGCCGTTGCCCTCGATGAATAAAGTATAAATGAAGGTTTTTATTTTTATTCGATTTGACTCGTTGATGGCGCGTTCCATCACGACAATTTTGTGTGCGCGTGCCAGAGAAGCTTTCTTTTGAGGCCAAAGCGTGCGATTCCGAACCATATGGAATGAGAGAAGTTTGACTTGAAATCGCCCTTTTGTGATCTTTTTGCCCCCACTTGGGCATCTGCCTGACGAAGTGATGTCATTTTCACTGCAAATCATCATTCAACAGACAAACATAATCGAAAAGCGGTTGCAACAAATAAGAAATCGCGCTGCGCAAGTGGTTTATGCAAAATTGAGATGAAAATGTCAAAAAAAAAAATGGAGGGAGACCTGTCATCCGTTTTAAGCGCTGTTTCAATGTCCGAAAAAAACAGAGCCAATTAAAATCTCTTATTGCACTCGGGCCGATTGTCGGGCCGAGCTTTTCGCAGCCACTTTGGCATGCAAATTTTTGCCCGACCCAGATTGCAAGTTTGGTCTTTTTTGTTAGCGAGAGTGCTTTTGATTGTGAAGGTCCGTGGTTCGAAGTTTAGGAGCGCGGGGGTGGCGGACCAATATCATTGGTCGGAAAAAGCTACATTGATGAGAACAAAGATACACTCATATTCATACATGATGTTCTTTGGCGTTGTGGTTAACGCCGGTATCTACGACGGTATCTGAAAACAGCTTTTTTTCATCTTTTTTAATCTATCGTACAAGTCGCAACCACGCCGACAGCCAAAAAATCAGCGATCGGTGCGTGTTGATGCGGTAAAAAAGGAGAATAATCGCCAAAGCAAGCGTGAAGCACAATTTTTATCTTCAATGTGCAGCGCAAAGCGTGTCTTGTGGCGTACGGCTTCACTGCACCATACAGAGCCGGGGCAGAAGTGGCGTAATTACGTAGCCATGATTCCCCTTTTTTTTTTTTTAAAACAAAATAGTCAATATTGCCCCCATGCGTCTGTTTATTCTCGCTCTTATTGTTCTGCTACCTTTTCAATGCGCGGAAACACATCGTACTTCAATTCAGGTCGATCTAGGCGCCAGGTCGCGCAAGGCATCCGATCAGCGCATTTTTGTCGTTCTTCTCAGCGAGGTCTGAGCCGACATAAGATTGCAACGCTCCAAACTGCCCTCTCGTCAATTGGGGCGTCAGAAATACCTAGTGGTGCTCAAATAGCAGCTGTAGCAAATCAGTGGGGCGCGCCACATACAAAATCAAATTTTGGTGGTTTCGAGCATCCAAAACCAAAATGGCAAAAGTGGGTCGTCAGAATTGCTCCAAACTTGAACACAGGATGGTCGGCCAGGAGAAACCACGAGAATGGCAAAAAAAAAAAAAAAAAAAAAGAATTGGGTTGACCTGCTGGTTGACGAGCAGTGAGCAATTTAGATTTAATTTCAAATGCGAATCGCACGGGAAAAGTGTATCTATAGAACCGCAGCGGCACGTCCATTAGCAAGGGCCACTCCAGATGTGTGAATGATGAGAAACAGTCACGTGTCACTAGAAGCTTGACGCGCTTTTTCACGCGTCGAAATTTTGTATGTATATTATTTTAAAACCGCGTAAAAGTGCCAAAATAATCACTATTTTCAGTGATCACCGATGTCCACGTACACAGCAAGCGACGCTCTTTCTGAGGGTGTATTTCGAGGAGACAGGTGTTATTTTCGTTGAGTTTGCCTTTTAGTGAAAATTCGCAGCTTTTCTCGATTTGAGCGACAACGAGTCGATGGACCCCTGGTTTTTATTTGATTGTCTTCCGTGAACGAGAGTCATTTAACATGTGGTTAATAGCGTGGCGACCTGAAAACCTAAACTTTATCATTTTCGTGCCCTCGACTGTACCCCTTGGAAAATCGGTGAAAAATCGCAATTTTTTAAAATCGACTTGGCCGCCATCCAGTGACCGCAGTGCCCTTAGGGTGGGCTCATTCGAACCATAAGGCGTGGAACTTGTTGTATCTGCTCAGCTTTGTTCTTGTTGCCATGTATCAATGACGAGAAATCGCTGGCTTTTGCGAATTTCGCTAGAAATCTCTTGCTCTCGACACTTCTGCAGTTCGATCTACTTCAAACTTTGTCAGCTCTACGGGATTGAATTGCCATTTAACTTTATGGCTTGTAGTAAGGGCTCCGATACACCAAAAATCATTTTTAATCCAAAGAATGCTCAAAAATATCCAGCTCGTTGCATATTGTGCATCCTTTGTGCCGATTGAGACATTTGAAACCAGGTGCACGTAATGGTGCGCGTTATCAGGCACACCTTTGCCAACTGCAGCAAATCCTCTTAATGGCGTTCTGCAATCTAGGCGAATAAAAAATCAAAAACAGCGTGATTTAATGAGATTGTTCTCGACACTAACAGAAATGCATTGAGCACGTTGCTTCGGACAAACATTCATGAAAAGATGAAGAGCGAGCGATGCTTAAACGAGAATGGAAAAAAAGCGCTTCAATAATAAAAATCGCATTTTCTATCACCAACCCTTCTTTCTGTGTAGTTGTACACGCTACAAATCGCAATTACACCACACGTCACACAGTGGTAGGATTTGTCGAGAAGACTTTTTCAATATCTGCTCGAGCTCGTCGTTGGTCAGACACGTCCCGTGGTACATTGAAGAATCCTTGGGCTGCTCCTTTTGCATTATTGTCGTCAAAAGATCCATGACAGACTCCGGGCACGGCACGACGTCTAAAAGAAACGCGTGCATGAATAAAAAAGTAGCTATCAATGGCAACAATCATTTCAATCTTACAATTGGAGGACGCAGATGTGGATGTTGATGACGATGGGGTCATTTCCGCAGCCGTCGCAGCCGGCGCGACTGATGGGAAGCACGGTCCCCAATGGACAAAAAGCAAGAAAACATCAATAAGCACGCAGCACTTGGCATGGGCCTAGCTAGAATTTTCTGTTCATAAATCGAAAATTGGGCAATCGCATTTGCTCATTGAGTGCACTTGGCTTTGCATTTGTGATGCTTTAACAGACGTTCTAGTAGGGGTAATTGATGATTCTAAATCGCATGCTAAAGTCTGAAATGCATGTCAGATTTCTGGATTTTTTTGAGAACTGACTGTAAGCGATTTGCGCCGATTTCGCCCTGACTTTGAAGTTTGCTCTAATACAAGTGCTTCAAAAATCGCTCACTTTTAATTCTGTTCACGTAGCCAGATGTAAAATTTGATTTCGAATCGAATAAATTTCTCACACGGTGTCCGTTAACTTAATAAAGTTTCGAGATAATCGCACTTTACGCGATGTTACGCGATTTTGGCCTTTGGCGGCGGCATAAGTGCGATTATCAGGTGTTTTTACTAAACGAGCAAGGCTCGAAAGTAACATCATTCGATTCCAAATCAAATTTTACATCCAGGGGCATCGCGTTAATTCATCTCAGTGCATTCCTGGGCGCTCAGCAAGAGACTAATTATAAGTCAAAATGCAGTTGTCCAATTCTCGATTTATGAACTGAAAATCATAGGTAGGTCTTGGCATAGGGGCCGCATAAAAAACGACTTACATTGCTTTTCTTGTTGAGAAGTCGTTTTTTCGTACAGCTTGTATCGTCCGTGCTTGTCATTCTGTATCTTTTTCTTGGCCACCACCAGGGGCTCGTTGGGTCCTTGTCGTCCGTGTACACCACGTCAAATGGAGTCCCCTCCAGGATAAACTCTGCTTTGATGCAATTGGCGTCTGTAATGTCCTCCGCCAGGGCCACGTAAGCTGCTTGGGCGTGGTGCATAATTGTTATCGTAAGAGGGTAAAAAGACAAAGTTAGGAAGCAGGAGAGCATAATGACAAAAAGGCGCATAGGGCACAACTGAATCATCTTCCAGATGGCATCCTCCCTCACCGTGCGCTCACCAGCAACCAGAGATCCCCCTACCTCCCCTGCAGCCATCCACAAGGATTTAAAGCACAAAATGGCAAAAAGAAATGTCAGGCAAGCAGGTCGGTCTCCGTGCCAGTGCATAGGTGCGTGCTGCAATTACTCTGGGCACATCATGCAATGCTGAAAAAAATGTCACGTAACGTTATGGACGCGATGAATGGTGGAAATTGCTGCAATTCGCAGTTTTATAAGCATTTTGATGTACAATCATGTTATTGGGGATCTGTTTTAAGCAACCATTGTCATTTAGGCGGTTGCGCAGCTGCTTTGTACTGGCGCATTTCCGCCCTGAAGCAAATTTTCGCTGAACAATTGGACAACTACGCGCTTTTCACGTTTTTCCTTGCCCATAAGCGGTCCACGACCGCGCTGGAAAGTCAATTGATTGCATTTCGTGTTTATTGATGTGCTGTTTCTATGAAGGTTGCACTCGTTGAATTATCATATTATCATGTACAGGGTAAAAAACAAGGTAGATGCCAGAGAATGAGAGAGAAATGCTTGATACGAAGCCAAATCAAAGATGCCTTACATACAAATGCAAGACGGGAACTTCTTCGCCTTGCTGGGCTTCTTTTCGTTTTGTGCAGCGGTCTTCGTGGCTGGCAATGGCTTGGTGGTAGTGCCGTTGGTCTCTTCTGCCGTGTTGATCTCGTTGTCTTGCTTGATGGTACTCTTTGGTGCGGAATCTTGCTTCTTCTCGGCGTCCTCCTTGACAAGCGCGCGGCCCTTGGTCAATGTGTTCACGAGCGTCGCAAAGTTTTCACCCTGCGTGCGTGCAATGGCCTTTTCCTGGTCCGACGGCTGACGCATGCCATCCGGGCCCGCGACAGTGCCTAAGATCAGGGAAAAAATAAGATTCGCGTCAATGGATGATCATTTAGGGGGCATACATGGCGCATGAAATGCGACGCGTCCTTATTTTATCAATTTTCTCTCGTACCTGATCCCCAAGCGCTGCCACCAACGACACCCGAGTTGTCAAACAGATTGGGGTTGGCAAAACCAAGCGGCACGTAGAGCAAACCATGGTGCGCAAAGTAGGGCAGAGTGTTAAAGGCCAAAGTCTACAGAAAAAAAGGGGGAAAAAAACGAGGTAATTGTCAATCCCGTGCCATTCCTCGCCGCAATGGCGCCACCCGCCACCTCGCCCGACCGAATGGGTGTCTTTCTGTCACACAAAACACTTACCTCTTGACCACCGTGTTGCGAACCAGACGAGAAAAAGATCGACGTCGGCTTTCCGGCCAATGCACCCTTGGCCCAAAGGCTGCCCGTGGCATCAAAGAACGAAAGCATTTGTGCAGCAGCCTGACCAAATCTATAGGTAGTAGCAAAAACAAAAGGGGATCATCAGCGACAATGGCTCGTTTTGCTGGATTTTCGTGTTTTCTGGATTTTTACCTGACAGGGATACCCCAGATGATGCCATCGGCCTCTTCAAGCTGCTCGGGGGTGATGATGGGGACATCAGGTTTGGGTGGCGCGTGCATCTTTTCTAAGACATCGGCCGATAAAGTTTCCGGAACTTGGAACAATTTAACCGTGACGCCTTGCGCCTCCAATCCGGCCTGGACTTCTTGGGCCATGGTGTAAACATGGCTGTACATGGAGTAAAAGATAATGTAGACAGTCGCCATTGTGAATTTCTTTGAGTGTGTGTGATGAAAAGTGTGAATCGAGAAAAAAAAAAAAAAAAAAAGAAAAGTGCCCTTTTTATTGCCCCTAGATGCTCCGTCAGCAAATGGCGTGCGGTGCTTCGTTTGATCTGACAAGGCGCTGACCAACTGCTTTGTCAAGCGACGCCCTGGACAATTTGTCAAGCCAGGCAGATGGACAGCCAATGAGAATGGCCCGGACCCTGTCGGAGATGACCAGTGGATGAGGTGAGACGCACTAAAAAGCCCGACGCTGACATTGCTGACGCCTGGATGACCAAAATGGCCACAAAAGAGCATTAAAAGCCCGACGAGCCTGGACAAAGAAATGATATAAAAAGGAAGGGGCGCGAACAAATGTCACTTTTTTTTTTTCTTCATCCAATCCAACAAATACCTCTCTCTCTCAAGAAAAAAAATCACAAAAATGGCTCCCAAAGTGAACATCATCATCTACACCTTGTACCACCACATCTACACCTTGGCCCAGAGCGTCCAGGAAGGTCTCAAGGAAGCCGGCATTGACGCCAAGATCCTCCAAGTCCAAGAAACCCTGTCTGACGAGATCCTCGAGAAGATGCACGCTCCTGCCAAGCCTGATGTGCCCATTGCCACCATTGAGGACCTTGAGGAGGCTGATGGTGTCATCTTTGGCTTTGGCACGCGCTTCGGTGTAAGTGATACATGGTTTTAAAAAGATTCTAGACGCGTTTTCTCATCTCGATTTCTTATTATAGCAACTCCCCGCTCAATTCAAGGCCTTCTTGGACTCCACCGGTGGCCTCTGGGCCAAGGGTGCCTTGGCTGGCAAGTTTGCTGGTGTCTTTTTCAGCACCGCCAGCCAACGTAAGCCTTATCGCCGCCTCAATGGGTCATGCAATCCCTGAGGCAGCATCAATTGCATCAATGGGACACATTCTTACGCCATTTTTTTTTCTTTTTCTTAGACGGTGGCCAGGAGACGACCGCTCTCACGACCGTCACCTACTTTGCTCACCACGGCATGATCTTTGTGCCTCTCGGCTTTGCCAACCCCAACTTGTTTGACAACTCGGAGGTCGTTGGTGGCAGCGCTTGGGGTGCCGGTAAGACAAAGAAAGGGGACGCGCCAGGAAAATCATTGAAGCGTAAAACTCACACCTTTTTTTTTTTGCCGTTTTTTCAGGCACTGTGGCCAATGGCGACGGCTCGCGTCAAGTCTCGGACAAGGAGAAGGCCATTGCCAAGACCCAAGGCACCAACTTTGGCAACGTTGTCAAGACTGTAAGTGACAACAAGTGGATTTGCCTTGAAAAAAACACACTTGCTCACATTGTTTCTCGCATAGTACGTCGCTGGCAAGGCCTCCGCCTAAACATGTACTTTTATCATCATATCACCCATGAAATAAACGAATTGACCTACACGTACGATGAATTTTTTTTTTTTTTTTAAAAAAAAAAAAAGATAACAGACGAAATGGGCGAAATGAGTGCAAAAACGATTTTTTTTTTCTAAACTAGCGCGCGAAGCTTGGACCATTTCATGATCTGTAGATGACATTGGGTGTGACATCAAGGGTTGATGTAATACACGCCCAACGGATTCTTGAACTGGTCTTAAAAAGAAGGGAGTTTTTACAATTTTTCTAATTTTAGTGCCTCGCGCTTTATTTGCAGTCGCTTTGAGGTACTCGATCGTCAACTTGCCCTGAATGCTCATTGTTGACAACGTCAAATCCGCGCCTTGCCCTCATTTGTATTGTGTACATGCGCCTTTGGCCATCTTTTTGTGTTGCTCTTTATTGAACAAATGAATTGCAGCGCGTTTTGGTGCTTTTCATGGTTTTTCCAAGCAATTTCTCATGATTAAATTTGGCGTGATTCTAAAGATCTAATTTTTTGTTTTTGTATGTGAAAACTGATCACAATCAAATTTTAGCTTGGATGTGGTGCGTCCCAACGACTGTGGGCGTTGTAAATGGGATCGCAGTTGATGCAGTTTTATCGCCGCCAAGCTGGGATGCGTTTCGACGCGTCATTGTGCACGGCAGCTTTTTAATAAAAAGGAATAATTGCCACAAAATGAAGCTACTTGGACTTCCTGCTCTGAAATGCTAATGCAATTGATCCCAAATTTGCATCAGTCAACACCGGCGAAAAAAAATGGGCGCTTCCAAATGTTTGTGACAAACGACTGGTATTGTACAATCTTAAAAAAAAACTTATGAAATGGAGCACAATGCACTTTTAGTAAAGAAATCATAAAAGATCTGGAGGAATCGTCCCGCGATTTAAACGCTATTCCCTTCTGGTTCTCGCCCGTTTTTAGGAGAAAAATAAGCTCTTGTCAGCTATGCACAGGCCCACCAATTCGTATTTTTTTGTGATTTTGACAATTTTGCAAGTTTGCAAGTTTGTTGCGCTGGGTCTCCCTCTTTGACGAAGAGCCCGTTTAATTAAAACAAAAATATTACAACGTGTAGTTCAGAAAGTCAAGTTGTGCAGTGGGGTAGAAAGATCAAGAAACGCGTTAAAACACGAAACAAAATAGATTTGACATTGCTATCGATTTTATAAAAGCTGCCATTGGGTTTTTTTTCAGTAGCATGTGCAAGAGGACATTCGACATCTACCACCTTACTTGCCACAAGATAGCTGTCATCGTTCATTGCAACAATTCATTTTGCTAGTCAGGCCATGCGTGCTAGCGCCACATGGCGCATTGCATGTATCTACACTTGCCAGGAGAGGATAAATAAGAATTGCCGCTGCAAACAAGATGAGAGTCTTCATTTTTGGAATTCGCGCTAAACAGTCGACGCCAGACCTCCTGATATAGGTACTCATGGAGCATTGCTTACATGTTGTTTAGTTTATGCACATGCAATGTGACTCATGATCTAAAAAAGGCGTCGGCTAGGCAATCGGACGGCATTTGGTTCGGAAGCAGCCAATGCAACTTTTTTTTTTTCTGGTACGCTGAATGCATGCGACCGCACCCTCGGTGAGACAAGAATCAATTGCCGATGTATATGGCCTTTTAGCCGCGCATTTGCAAAGTAAAAACGCGCAACGCGAATGAAAAGCTACAAAAGTTCCTTTTTTTTTACTGGGAAAAATGAATAAAATAAATGGAAAGAAAAGTAAAAGACGATGAGATGGAGGGGGAAAGGCTGGCCGATTACTCTGGTGGAGGTGGAGGAGGCGCGTCCCAGCCCTGCGCGTCACCCTGGGGATATTGTTGGTAATAACCACTGTTGTAGTCATAGCCGCCACCATAATAGTAAGCATTGGCATCATAGTCGCTGTATTGCTGATGATGCGACTGCTGATGGCGATGATGGCTGTGACCATGGCCATGACCGTGGCTGTGGTTGTCTCTGTGGCTGTGTTGGTGTGCGCGCGACGCGGGTGGGTACGCGTGTTGATTGTGCCAGGGCGCATTGGCCAAGTCGGGGTCGCGCATCCAATAGGGCGCATCGTCGGGCAGGTTGTCGACAGGTGGTGGGGGAGGGGGAGCCTCATGGTACGATGATCTTGGAGGAGGATGGTCGCCGCCGTACTAGGGAAAGTAAAAAAAAGAAAGAAAGAAAGAAAAAAATCAATCATTGAGCGTCAATCAAGGGCAGTTGAGGTGCTGTTCAAGCCGAAAAGAGGTCTATTGAGGAGGGCAAGATGCTTACAGAGTTGGGTGGTGCACCAGCGGGTGGTGCGCCCTCGGGGTGTTCGCCTAGTTCTGCCATGAGATTCATGTACTCGGCGTCCAATTGAGTGGTGCGGTTGTTGTAAGGCTGTTGTTGCTCGTGACAATCGCGTGCAATGTGGCCGAGGCCGCCACACTTGTGGCAAGTGAGCGAGGACGAGAAGCTGGGCCGTTGCGGGCACTCGAATCGTCGATGGCCAACCTCACCGCACTGCAGACATGTTTGCGCCTCATCGTCGCGCAGCGTACCGTTTAATGCCGCCAATTCACGCAGCTGGTTGCGCTTCAGGTCGTTCTGGCCCTCGGGGGTCGATGCAGCCTAAAAAAAAATATATAAAAAAAAAGGAGGGAGAGTGAGCAACACGCGTCGCGTCTTAATTTTTGTCTTTTTTGTCTTTTTCCCGCGTTTACCGTCTCAATGATTTTGTTAATGCGCTTGATAGCAGCCTTGATCTTGTACTCCTCATCGGCCATGACCAAACAATGCAAGTCGTCTTCAGAGGAGCCGCCCTCGGCACGGGATTTGCCTTCCTTGACGGACCCGCGGCCACGAATGCTGATTTTCACGCCAGTCTCCGATTCGAGGCTCTTTAGCGTCTTACCACGGGGACCGATGAGCAAGCCCATAAAATTGATCTCGGGGAACTCCTTGTCGGGAATGTACACCTTCTCTTGTAGCTTGTCGGGGCGTCGATAGTCGGCTGGCGGCACAAATCCGGGGATGTCTTTCAATGCCTGCGTCACTAGCTTGTGTCGCTCGTCCTCAAGCTTTTTGCGGTACCTCACCTCGCGTGTGTTGACACGCTTGCCGTGTGAGTCGTAAACAGGTTCGGGTGACGGCGACCTTGTAGAGAAAAAAAGCAAAAAAGAGGGCAAATGAGCCACTTTTGCCCAATGTTCAATCCCTGTTGAAAGCCTTACCTCTGACGCTCATCGGGCACAACATCGCCGGATCGCAGTCGTCGATTGATCTCCTCGAGACGGATTTTCACTGGACAAAAGAAGAAAAAATCAGCCATGGCACCATTTTCCACTGGTAAATCAAGCTTACAAATATACTCTGTCTTCTTTTCATTGTCGAGCTTGGGCAGGGTCGTTGGCAAAGCGGTGACCTTGTCTTCCGTGCTGCCCCATCGGCTCTTGCGCTTGCGTCGGCGCTCAGCTCTCTCTTCTGCTGAAAGAGGAGCCGATGGTGCGTCGTCACTGGGACGTGCTCGCTCTACAAGTAATAAAAAAAAGGAAAGAAAATGACAATTAGATCCCTAGCAGCCAAGATCTAGCATAAACAAAAGACATACTATTATGGCTCTCGTCATTCATGGGAGCGTCGCTGACAAGCCGCTTTGTACCCAGAGGTATGTCGTTTGCTCCTACGAATAAGCATAAGAAAGGCGCGTGAGTCGCTGAGATAAAAGAAACAAGGTAGAACAGGCCGGTTTACCTGAGGAAGGCTGCCACATTGGTGTCAATACAAAAAAAAAAAAAAATGGAAGAGGAAGAAGAAAAATGGATGGAATTGAGAGACACAGTCGCCATAAATGGAAGAGAGTCACAGGGCTCCCCGCCAATGATGCTCAAGCGCGTCTTTTTTTACTCGATATTTTTTTTTCTCTTTCCCCTTTTTACCCAATCATGCAATGGCGAATCCATTGGAATCATGGACATTCCAGTGGGCAATGGCATCTGTTTTATCATCAACGTGCATGTCATGATTCGCGACAAGATCGTTCTCGCTTTGCGCCTTGAACCACGCCGTCGTCACCACCCTTCGCTTCTCAAAAAGGATCCAAAAACCCCTTTTCTCATTTCCAGGCTCAGGTATTTCTGTCATGGCACTGACTTCGCTTTCAAAGCACGTGCCTCGTGTCAATAATGTGTGCCCTCTTCATGAGATTGATTCTTTGTCTCATCCGTTGCTTATTGTGCACCGCTGTAATCGATGTAATGCGACGCGTCTCGTAATTAAAAGCAAATACTGTAAATCAGCATAAATCCTTTACTATTATCTGATAGACCGCAAGTCGCATTTGCTATTTGATGCTTATTGTAGAATGGAATGAGTAGTGCCCACGTGAGTAAAAAAAAAAAGCAAGAAAAAACCCAATTTTTTTTTTTGATTTTTCGCATTTTTCGTGCGTTACCGGTACCTTGTACAGTAAATGTTTTTCTCGTTTGAGTGTTGTAGCGGCCAGCCGAATCCTATTTACACCAATCGCCCTGCATGGGTGTTGCGAGGAATGAAAGTAAAATCATGATTGGAATATTTGTTTGTTATCTCGTGATTTGTTCTTTATGAATTTACAACATACAACAATGGAACTTGGGGTGGGGGATGGAAACTATCTATTACGAATCATTCATAGGTGGATAAATGAGAAAAAAGGAGAAAGGAGACAAGGGCAACAGGGCATATAATAAAAAGTAAGGTTTTAAGCCACGCTAAGAGATTGCTGCTGAACCATTTCAGCATAGATTCCGTTCTTGGCGAGAAGCTCGAGATGCGTGCCTTGTTCCTTGATCTGGCCGTCGGCCACGACACAGATCAGGTCGGAATTTTGGATGCTGGAGAGGCGGTGCGCAATAGTGATGGTGGTGCGTCCGCCTTGCTCGAGAACCTGATCCAAAGCTTCTTGCACCAGCTTCTCCGACTCGCTATCCAGGGCCGATGTGGCCTCGTCAAGGAGCAGCACCTTGGGCTTGCGCACCAAAGCACGTGCAATGGCAATGCGCTGCTTTTGACCGCCAGACAGCTGCGAACTTAAGACAAAAAAAGAAAAAAAAGCGCGTCAGTATCTCATTTGGCATAGTGCGACGCGTCGCGTCGCGTCGTTTTTTTTTTTTGGGGGGGGGGGGTGGGGGGGGTGAAGCATACCCCTTTTCGCCGACACGCGTGTCAAAACCTTCAGGTAGGGAGCTGATAAAGTCATAAATGTTGGCCAACTTGGCGGCATCGGCCACTTGCTCTTTGGTGAGCTCGCCGTCGTAGCCGTAGCGGATGTTTTCGTCAATGGACAGATCAAAGACGATGGGCTCTTGTTGCACGATGGACAGATGTGCGCGCAGGTTGGACAAGGTATATTTGCGCACGTCATGATCGTCGAGGCGCACGCTGCCGCCCGTAGGGTCGTAGAAGCGCTCGAGCATGGAAATAGTCGTGGATTTGCCGCAACCAGAGGCGCCCTGACATTGAAAAAAAAGCAAATTAAGCGTCTTTTAATCTCTTTTTCATGTGAAACGAGGCGTAAACTTACGACGAGGGCAATCTTGGTGAGAGGCGCACCGTGCAAATTGAACTTGCCCTTGAAGATGGGCACGTTTTGACGCGTCGGGTATGTGAATTCAATATCCTTGAGGTCGATTTCACCCTTAACATCATTGTAACTGGGTTCAATGCCTTCCAGGGAGGGATCAATTTTGACATGACGGTCAACCAGCTCAAACACCTCGATGGACGACATCTTGCCCTTGGTATACGCCTTTTGAAACACCATGCTCTGACCAACACCCATGGCGCCTGACAAAAAAAAAAAAAAAAAACGAAAAAAGAAAAAAAAAGATGCGTGTGAGTGATTTTCCGCGAGAACAACTTATGTACATACCCATCATGATAATAGTCATTGAGGAGAACATGTTGTTATATGATATCCAGCCATTGGCCATGAATCGGAGGCCTGCATAGAAGGCAATGCCTTGTGCGAACAATGGGACACCCGAAACGCATGCATAACCAAAGGCCGATGTGTACGCCTTGCGCATCGCGAGCTTGTGGGGGTGTGCGGTGGACTTTGCATAGCGCTTTTCAAAGTAATGCTCCTTGCCAAGCGATGCGACGGTGCGAATTTCCTTGATGGCCTCGTTGGCAATCTCGCCACACTCCTCATTGGCTTTGCGCTCAGAGCCGCCATAGCCTTCTTCCATCTTGGACTGGAACAGACCGCCAACGACCAAGAATGGAGACACGGCAAGGATCACGAGCGTCACCTGCCAACAAATCACAAAGGCAAACACGAGAGCTAAAAAAAAAAAGAAAAAAAAGGTGGAAAAGAGAGAAAAAAAAACCGCGTCAATCACGTGTCGCGTCGCGTGTTTTTCTTGTTTTTACCCAGGACACCAGTGACGATGACTTGAACAATTTCGCCCCATGTTTTTGTGATCATCTCGTTGACATTTTTGCAGTCAACTGCCAAGCGAGTGGTCATTGCGCCGGTGCTGTTGGTAGATTCATCATAGTAGGCGATTTCTTGGCGCAGATAGGCACGGAATGTCTGAGCACGGAGGCGCTTTGAGTATCTTTCGCCTGCGATTTCAAATGCGGTGACCTTGAGCGAGAATCCGACAAAGCAGCCGATGCCAATAATGGTCATGAGGAAGGCGTAGAAATTGGCGCCTTGCATGGGTCCAGGGTTGAGGTCGGTGGTTGAGGTGATGAGGACGGTGACCTGGCCAAAGACATAGCCAAAGGCAGGGAACACGCACCCACTGATAACGCCGCCAAGCATTCCGACGAGCAAAAGAGGCCATTCGGTGCGCATTTGCTTGAATACACGCATCATGGGCGCCTTTTGTTTCTTTGCCGCTTTTTTCTTCTCCTTCTCGAGGGCACGCGCGCGGTCCAGGGCGCCGAGGCCCGAGCCAGTGCTGCCGCGACGTTGAGCATCGCGCTTGCTCTTTTCTTCAATGTAGTTGGCTTGCTCCTCAAGGTCGATCACCACCTGCTCCTTTTCTTTGTTCAGCAGGGCTTCAATGTCCTGGTCGTCGTCTTGCACGGGGTCTGCCACCAAGAGAGGCGCTGGATTGCTGGCATCCGCGGCCACCACACCTTGTTCACTGTCCGAGTTGCTGGTAGTCGTGCCTTGCGTGATCATCTGCTTGGTCACCAGATCCGCATACACGCCACCGCGCTCAACGAGCGAATTGTGCGTGCCAGATTCAACAATGCAGCCATTCTTCATCACCACAATCATGTCGGCATTGCGCACCGTCGACAGACGATGCGCAATCATCAATGTCGTGCGATCCTTGGAAGCCTCGTCCAGTGCGCGCTGCACTAACCGTTCAGATTGCGTGTCAAGTGCAGAAGTGGCCTGAAATAATGAAAAAAAGCGAAAAAGAGCGTTAAATCGCGATTTTTTTTGTTTTTTTCTTCTTTTTCTAACCTCATCGAGCAAGAGAATATCGGGATTGCCGATAATGGCACGCGCAATGGCAATGCGCTGCTTTTGGCCGCCCGAGAGGAGTGTGGCGCCCTCGCCGACAATGGTCTCATAGCCTTCAGGCAATGATTGAATGAATTCGTGACACATCGCTTGCTTGCATGCCTCGATGACGGCGTCGTCCGAGATGTTCTTGCTGTCGGGCACGCCAAGAAGAATGTTTTGCTTGATGCTCAGGTTGAACAGCACGGGTTCCTGGCCAACATAGCCAAACAGTGATCCACGCAGGTACGACAACAAAAGATTCTTGATTGGCTTGCCGCCAATTTCAATCTCGCCCTCGTTCACGTCATAAAAGCGGAGCAGCAGTTGCATGATCGTCGATTTGCCTATAAAATAAAAAAAATGCGTCAATTTTATTTTTTTCCTTTTTTTTTTTTTTTTTTTGCGCATTCTTACCGCTGCCTGACGCGCCAACAAAGGCAACCGTGGAGCCAGCAGGGATATCGAGGCTGAATTTGTCGAGAATCGTAATGTCGGGACGCGTGGGATAGCTGAATGTGACGTCTTTGAGAGAAATGCTCGCGGGCGCGTCGCCAAGCGCCTCACCGGCGGGGTTGTGCACATCAATGAGCGACTCGCGCTGAATTGTGTGGAACACGCTGTGTGCTGCGCCACAGCCACCAGTGATCGCCGCGAGACTCTGGGGCAATGTGATCACGCCAACTTTTTTTTTTTAGAAAAAAAAAAACAAAAAATAAAAAAAAAGATGAGATACGAGCGCGTTTTGACGTGTTTTTTTATCCTTTTTCGGTCTTACCAGCGCCAATGAGGATACCAAAGAAGGCAACAATCACGTTCGAGCCCGTGATTCGGCCTTGGGTCACCAATTGAGAGCCGTACCAAAAGGCCAAGGCGTACGTGAAGAAAAAGACCATGAAAAAGATACCCGTGCCGAGCGCGGTGGCGACGGCGCGGTACACACCGGCCTTTTCAGCCTTGACGAGCTCGCCCTCGTATCGTTTGACAAAGCGGTCCTCGAGGCCAAAGGCATAAAGCGTGCGAATGCCGGAAAACGCTTGTTCGGCGACCTTGCCGGCGCCAGCGTAGGCATCCTGGACAAGCGTCGTGGACTTGGACACAAGGATGCCCATAGCTGCCGCGGCCACGCCTATAATCGGGAATGTCGCGAGCACAACGAACGAAAGGATCCAATTCGCCGTAAAACCAACCACCAAACCACCGATTAACTGGGCTGCAGCCTGGACCATAAGGCCGAATTTTTCAGAAATGGCGTCCTGAATCATTTGGGTGTCGGTCGCCAGGCGCGTCGTAAGCGAGCCTTCTTCAGCGGCGTCAAACCAACCTTGCTCTTGACGGAGGATGGCGTTCAAGTACATGTAGCGAATGCGACGCGCTTGTCGCTCACCAGACAAAATCCAGAGCACCTGCGCTAGGTACGACGCGACACACGTGCCTGCAGCAAGGTAAAACATCATATAAACCGTTGGAAGCACATTGTTCACCAGGCTGTCCAATGTTGTAAGCGATGCAGACACATTGCCGAGGAAGCGACCAAAGATAATGATCGAAACGGGGCCAAGAACGCCCACGACAATCGAGCAAAGCGCGGCGCACGCAATCAAAAGCGCATCCGTCTTGTCAGCATATCGGAAAAGTTGGTGGAGAGGCACGGAAGGCTTCTTTTCCTTTTCCTTGTCCTTTCCGTTTCCCTTGTCCTTTTTTGGGTCGTCGGTCGATATTGTGTCCGAGGCAGGGGGTGTGTCCTCAGATTTCATGATTTCAAAATGACAAAAAAAAGTATATTGAAAGAAAGAAAATGAGAAAAAAGGGCACTGCCTCGTCTGATTTTATAGGTTCATCGAATTCTGTGATCCGCCTCTTTTTTTTTTTTTCTTGTTCGACTTTGCCACAACCCTGGATCCTATGATTCCCGCGCAGAAGGGTTGTTGCGTGCTCCTGGACCTACCTTATTTGGTGATACGCTAATTCATCATGCATCGGGCGGACTAGGTGCCGAATGGCGGACATTGGACCAAGCGCCGAATCGTCCATTCGCCATGGATTTCTTGTCCTTGATCCGCGCAAAAGGTCGGCTGATTTCGTCCACAAATGGAAACTTGTTCTTTTTTTCTGCCCAATTTCAACCCTGGCCCAAGGCTCCACACGCTTACGACTCTGATGAGTCAAACCTTGAATGGCCTTGTACTACACTGAGTATCACTCCCTTTTTCCCTCCTCGTGTCTACCTGGTTGCCAATGTCAAGCACGCCAAGCTCGTCAATGGCCATCTTGGCGAATTAAAAAGTACACCAAGGCATGCCGTTTTGTTTTTATTTTGCTGTGCCACGGTCCTCAATCCTTGGAATCCATGGATGGCCAGGAAGTTTCATGGCGTCGGCACGCGAGCCGCAGCTTTATTCGCGTCGCGTTGCATGCAAAACCAGGGTGGCGCCACTCCGAATCGCAAAAAAATATGACACATCTCCCTCTTCTACGGTGTCCCTAGCAAACCTTATTAAATCCAACGCCAGAATGCCACTGTAAGCACAAAACAACCCATGTGCACGCAAATGACGGCGACCTTGGCGCGCGCAGCTTTGATTTCAGATTGCAGAGCTCAAAAAGGAGTGAGGGAAGAATGGTGTCGATCTTGGCAGCTTCTGCGGTGCGCTGATTTGTCGTGGGAGATGGAACAATGGCCGCAGCGTCGCCGATCTTGGCAGAAAAAAAAAAAAAAAAAAAAAAAAGCAAAAATGAAAAAAGATTGACGCGTTGGTCAAAAAGATGTCAGTGCGAGGCACAGCAATTTAGGCCGCCTTGGCAAAAACAACGGTGACGCGCCCCGCAAAAAAAAAAAAAAAAAAAAAACGATCTACGTGCAAGCGCAGCAGCAACACGCCAACGACCAAACGGCTGGCTCTATCATAAAATGACAATTACAATAAAAAAAAAGTGATCTTGAACGGTTCCGAGTGTGCCAAGTCGACCAGTGGCACACGGGTGGTCAAGATTGTGCCAAGGATCCACAAGGCAAAAAGGGACCACCAAAGGCAAAAAAAAAAAAAAAAAAAAAAAAAAAAAAAAAAAAAAAAAAAAAAAAAAAAAAAAAAAAGCCGAAGGGCGGCTAAGGGGCAAGCTGGCGACCATTTCGGCGCCATATTTGGGCAAAAAAAAAAAGGGCTTTTTGAGACCACTTTCGAAATATGAGGGCGTTGTTTGGCATGCACTCGCATCATGCAGGCATGGTCTCACGTTGCACTTCTTTTTTTTTTGTTACCCCACGATTGTTCACCTGACCCCTTGACCCAAGGCATACCATATTTATCAATCAGCTGTAGTGCTGCGGACGCGTGTACATGACGCACCTCCCTATGATGCAGGAGTCAAAAAATGGGAAAATGGGGGAAAATGGGTGAGGGGAATGCCTTTTTCCATCGTCATGCTACAGATGAAGCTCGTTTCAACTCATGCCTTCCTTTCTTGGTGTGCACTCCATGTGCGCACTATGACCTCGGAGTAAATTCGACATTCGAATGTCGCTGGCTACTGCAAAAAGAACAAAAAAAAGGCGTAGAACGCGGGGGAGGGGTTAGTTGCCATGCCATTGGCCAGCGCAGGTGCACCGGTATTAATGCCAGGATGCCTGTCTGTGTACCGAGTTCCAACCGGACGCGATGCTATCAATTTGATACGGCTTGAGATGAAAAAAGGTGGATTTAGATAAAATTGTCAGAGTTTCGCGTCGATGGCGTGATCAACTCACCAGGTCTTTCTTTATTTCTGAGAGGAGAAGCGTCGAAATGCCTAAATGGCATGTTTTCAAGCGTCCACGGTCACTCGATGGCGCGTAACGCTCAATATTCAAAATTGCCATTTTGCCAAGGGCTACAGTCATGGATTTGAAAATGAGAAAAATTAGGTTCTCTGATTGCCGCACCATACATACACATGATAAAACACGCGTTGCAAACGACAAAAACGTACAAAAAAACCAGGGATGCATTGGCAGGGTTCGGTGAAAACTGCGATTTAGGTCAGCGAAAAGTGCATATATCTCCACGAAACACACACCATCAGAAAGAGCATCGTTCTCTGCGTATGTGGCTATCGGCGATCAACGGTAAATACGAGTTTTTAGTAGAATGGGATCGACATCAAAGTTTATTAGTTGATTGCGACGTGTGAAAAACCGCGTCAGTCGCCGAGTTACACGCGCCTGTTCCTAACCAAATACACGCACCTGACGTGCCTCTTGCTAGTGGACGCGTCGGTGTGGGTCTATGGACGCGTTTTTCCCGTGTAATTCGCGATTGAAATTAAATCTAAAATTTCTCATTGCTCGCCAACGAGCCAATGGATCTCACTCTTTTTTGGCATTTTCCGTGGTTTCTTCATCTCTTTGTTGTTGTGTACAAGTTTGGCGTCATTCTGGAGACCGATGTTTTCGATTTTGGTTTGGGAGCTCATCCGGCTCATTTACTTGCTTTTGGATTTTCTCTTGAGGAACGTGTCCAATTGGCCCCAAATTCGAAGTAGATGATGGACACAGACCAAACGCGGCGATTGCAATCGTTCATGCTGATTTTACTTACCCTGCTTCATCTGGTGCCAAGTAAAATTAGGATTTAAATGAGTTAGAGAGTTTTCGAAGCGTACAATTTTCGTCTGAGGCGATTCTCATAAGGACAAAGAATGATGCCAAATCACACTGCAATTCATTGGTGCAGCCTTCGTCAGATTTGGTCCACAGGTTCATGAGCGAATGTCAAAATTGCAACTTTGCCCTTATTTTTTGGCAGCAGAATTATCCTGTCTAGCCTGGAGCGCGTCGCGAGAGTCCGTGAGGGTGAGCGTGCTTCAATTCACTTTCTTCGTGCTTGTTTTTGCTGCCTCGATACGAGGGGATTGACTACAATTTTCGTGTATCGTTGCTTGATAATGATAGCACGGCCTGGGGTAATACGTACAAAGCGCATCTTTTTTTTTATTTTATTGTTTACGCGCGTTTCAAGCACGAGCAAAGGGCTTCGATGTGCTTTGTCCAATGGTTGTGTGTTCAAAAATGTGCGATTTGGTTGGCCGAAGGAAAAACAACGCGGTGTGGCCCAGCAGAGAGCCAAAAATGTTGCCAGTTGACTGCGACGACGACACGAAGACTATTAGCGTCAATTTCAGGGACAAAGGTCCCGTTTTCATTAGGTCCAAGTGGCCTGGCTGTTTTTTAAAATAAAATACGAAAAAGACAAACGTTATTGAGTTTCCTCTCAGCTGCCCAATTCAGGGTCGTAGTAAGCGGTAGCGCGGTTCCACGCGATGACGAGCATATGATTCCACCGTACGTCCCTCCGCCGTGCACTCAGGATTGCGAAATTTGCGCAATGCCTGCGTAATTGGCGACAGATCCAGGTCAAGGGTTTATTGAAGTATTGGTAATGCCAGAATCGCCAAGAAATCGTTCAATAAGAATGCCTGGGCAACGTAAAAATCCCTAAAGAGAATAAAAGTGGGGATTGGGGTTGTTTTGAACTTGTTTGACAATTTATTTTGGTTATTTTGGCTATTTTTTTTTTTTTTGGTATTGTGCCTTTTTACTGGGCCACCACCCGGCCAAAAGGGTCTTTCAATGCGCCCGTCGCATACGGCGTAAAGGGGATTCGATGGCGTCTTTACGCAGATGGACACTGTGTCATTCGTCAAAGAGTGATTGAGCTGGGCGGACTTGAATGGGAGGGGGCTGTTTTCCGACCATTCGTGTTGGGCATGTGTCGCGCGCCTTCCATGATCAATGCGCGCGCATGACTGCGCATAACAAATCCGTGCTGGTACGGATGATTGACGACTCTTCACCGGTAAGATGATGAATGCGGCCTTTTGAAGCCCAACCAACAGGACATATTCTCGAGCGGAATTGTGGAGTCGACGACACTTGACGGACAAGTCTATCTATAATTTTGCGCAATAAAGTATTTTTAGCTGGCAAAACATCTTAACCTGTCGCTTATTGCCCCGGAAGTGTTGTTAGAGGGTGTAACGCGTCGTTCCTGGATATAAAATTTAATTTAGAATCGATTAGTGTTACTTTTCGTGCCTCGCTCTCTATGTAAAAATGCGAAAAAATCGCACATTAACCGCCAAAATGTCGTAAAATGCGATTTCTTCGAAAAAATTTCAAGGTAATGCACACCGAGTGACAACATTACTTGATTCTAAATTAATTTTAATCGGCTGCGTGGAACAAACAGGTTTAGAGGCAATTCCATTAGAGCAAACTTCAAATTTTGAGCCAAATCGCTATGTACTGTATGTACTGGACAAAATTCAGCAATTGGACAGGCAATTTAAACATCACCAGGGGCTTCTACGTTCTCGATTGCATCTAAAACACTATTTAGAACTTCATCGTGTTGGGACAAAATCCTACGCAGCGGGGGTCGGTGACGAACAATATTATTGCGCAAGTCTTACAGGTCGCGGTGTCGGCAATAGGTCCAGGCCAAGCAATAAGTGTTCTGTGTAGTGGCCTCGAGCAATCCGGTTGGAAGATGGTTTTGTCGCGGATTTCCAATGGCGTGCACCATGACGACGAATGAGCGTCCAGACACGTTTACTCGGAGGCCATCGTCAACCAGGTGGATTGCGTCAAGATCACGATGCACACGACCGTCTTGTGGGTAAATGGCTGGTGGGTAGCGCGCGCGCGGGTTGTCTTTCACTTCGTCCACAAACATCTCGTCGTCCAAGTCGTCCTGTTCATCATCGTCGGATTCTTCCCAATCGGACGCATGGTTGCTCGCTTCCTCGACAGAGTCGGTTGAAGGCGCGCCGTCGTTGCACTCAGTGACCGTGAGTTGAGTTGGAGCTGTGTCGGGCGATGGAGCCATGTTCATGTCGGGTGACGCGTTATGAGAAACCTGCGGCTGGGAAGCGCTCTGCGCAGGTACATCTGCAGCAGTAGAGGTGGACGTGAGCTTTAGAGCTTTCATTGGTGGTGGAGCAAATGGATGCTGTATTTGGAAACAGGGATAAAAATATTAAAGAACCTGAGCTTCAAGCAAAAATACCTACCCAATTCTACGTCTGACTGTTATGTTCTCGCTTGCTTGGCCGCCTGCACAGCCAAGTCTACTCTTAAAACAAAGGAAAAGGCTAACCGGGGGCGAGAATCGGTCAATGCTATCCTAAATCTGGCCCATGTCCTTTCCAGAGGAGGTGACGCGCTTCGTGGGCAGTGAAAAAAAACCGGGAAGACAAACTTGAGCGAGCCCCCACTCATTTTACATCCCATATTACTGTCTCAAGCATTTTCAGCAAAATTTACAACATATTGAAAAGATTGTCAATGGAAGAAAACAAGAACGAGCACGACTGGCCAATGTCGTGTCTCGTTTCAAACGCCGACTTCTTTGATTGGCCCTCCAACGTGCCCCATTATTTGGACAGCCATTGATCCACTCTTTTCCGTCTATTTTGACGGTGTTGTAGAAAAAAAAAAAAAGGAAATGCGCTCTTGCAGAGCATTGGAAAAGCACCAAAAATGATGTGAGGACCAAATCGATGAGAATCTTCATGAACATGATATGATAACTCACCGTTCAATCTTTTTATGTTCAACATGAGCCAGTCTTTTCAATCTCCAAATTTTAAAAACAAGGTGCCTCGATCAGTTTTGGTCGAAAATTGGTGGAACTGGGCTCATTCGACAGAGAATTGACTTTGGCATCTTTAATCACCTTAGCACGGCGTGACTTTCCCTGTTTGTCGCCGAGCAAATTGGGGTTGAAATGATTGACCGGGCGTCCCAAGTATACAAAGGTCGCACGTCAGATTTGCCAGGCGCGGACAAAATGACACCTGAGCGCGACTTCTTCTAACGGTGCAAGCTTCAGCCCGATCGAGTAACAATTTCCCGCGCAAAGGTTGAAATTGTGAATTCCCGAGGAAATGCCAATTTTCTCGACAACGGCCCGATCGACAGTCGATTTTTACGGCATTTCTGAGAAGATGGCGGCCAATATGTTCCAAGAGGGAAAAGAATTCTCGCGATGGGGTTCGTTCGTTGGTATGTCATGTCGATTTGGAAAATCGTGATTTTTCACCCATTTTCCAAGGGGTCCACTCGAAGATCAGAAAATCGTGAAATCAAGACCTCAGATCGCCGAATTTTTCAAGCACTAGGTAAAGGACACTGTATTCATTGATAAATATGCAATAAAAACTAGGGACCTCTTGGCTGGTTTCGGCGTAAAATACGATTTAGGTTCTATTTTCGACTCAAGGTCATATCAGCGAAAAGTGCGTATATCTCCACGAAACACACACCATCAGAAAGAGCATCGCTCGCTAGGTATGTGGCTATAAGTGATCAACGGCAAATGTGAGTTTTTGGTAGAATGGGATCGACATCAAAGTATATTAGTCGATTGCCACGCGTGAAAAATCACGTCAATCGCCGAGTTACACGCGCCTGTTCCTAACCAAATACACGCACCTGACATGTCTCTTGCTAGTGGACGCGTCGGTGGGTGTATGGACGCGTTCTTCCCGTGTAATTCGCGGTTGAAATTAAATCTAAAATTGCTCATTGCTCGCCAACGAGCCAATGGACCTCGTTTTTTTCCGGCATTTTCCGTGGTTTCTTCATCTCTTTGTTGTTGTGTACAAGTTTGGCATCATTCTGGAGACCGATGTTTTTGATTTTGGTTTGGGAGCTCATCCGGCTCATTTACTTGCTTTTGGATTTTCTCTTGAGGAACGTGTCCAATTGGCCCCAAATTTGAAGCAGATGCTAGACACAGACCAAACGCGGCGAATGCAATCATTCATGCTGATTGCCTTTGCCCTGCTTCATCTGCCGCTGGGTAAAATTAGG
The DNA here is from genome assembly GCA_025201375.1 of Gongronella butleri. Classification (NCBI taxonomy): domain Eukaryota; kingdom Fungi; phylum Mucoromycota; class Mucoromycetes; order Mucorales; family Cunninghamellaceae; genus Gongronella; species Gongronella butleri. The sequence continues at coordinate 88,395 of JAIWZP010000065.1, forward strand.
ATTTAAATGAGTTAGCGAGTTTTGGAAGCGTACAATTGTCGTCTGACGCGATCCTCGTACGGTCGAAAAAGGATGCCAAATCACACTGCATTCCATTGGTGCAGGTTTCGTCAGATTTGGTCCACAGGTTAAAGAGCTAATGTTGAAATTGCGTTTTGCGCCTAATTTTTGGCCGCAGATTTGTCCTGTCTAGCCTGGAACGTGTCGCATGGGCTCCTGGGATGGTGGGGGCGCTTCAATGCTTGTTTTGCGGTCTTGATACGATGAGGAGAGCCACCATTTCTGTGTGTCGATGTTTGATGTTGAAGACACAACCTGGGTTAACGCAAAGCGCATTTTTTTTTATTTTATTGTTTTACGCGCGCTTCAAGCATGAGCAAAGTGCTTCAGAGTGTCCTATACGCAATGGTTTGTGTGTCCAAAAATGTGTGATTAGTTGGCAGGGGAAAAAATCAAGCGCGGTGTCGCCCACCAGCAAGCCAAAGATGGTGACAGGTGAATGTGACGACGACACCAACATCACTAGAGTCGGTGACAGAAACAAAGGGTCTGTTTCCATCCGGTCCAAGTAGCGCAGCTCCAAAAAAAAAAAAAAAAAGAAAAAAAAACGCGAAGGTTTCCTTTTAACTGCTTAATTCAGGAACACATTCAATGCCAAATCCTTCTTAGTTGGGGTCAATTCGCCGTCGTCCCCGTTTCCAGCACGCTCAGTGTTTTTCTGCATCAAAGAGGTCCATGGTGGCGCCACCAAGACCGACGGAACGCGTGTTTTTGTTCCTTATCTGATGGAGATGGGCAGGATATCAGTGTCACATGGTGATCAAGATTGCACCGAGAATTCACAAGGCTAAAAGAGACCTGAGAGCCAAAAAAGACAGAAAAAAAAACGGTGTGTAGAAGGCAAAAGAGGCAAGAGGCGCCGTTTCGGCGATCAGATTTGGGCATAAGGGGCGTCACTTTATCTGTTGTGGCCATTTCTTACCACTTTGCGATCGTGAGGGTGCGACCATGGACTTGTTTTTATTGATCACAGCGCTCTCACCGTGCAAAATGTGGTCTCACGTTGCAATTTTCGTTGTTGTCACTCCACAATCACCTGATTCCTTAACCCCAGTCACCCCATTTCGGCCACTTGCATGCTGCGGACGCATGGCCATCTGTGATGCCTCCCTAAAACCAAAAAGAACAAAAGAAAAAGAAAAAATTGCCTGTTTCCTTTGCCAGAATGGAGATGAAACTTGTTTCAACGCCTAGATTTTCATCTCTTTCGACATGCACTCCATGCGCTTCTGCTTGCCCACTGCGGTAGGTGCCCACGGTGCCCAGAAAAAAAAAAGAAATCCCGCCAAAAGGGCATTTACAGACTTGAAATTCATTGGCCAAGAAAATTGCACTCGGCGATCCATGTTCAGGGTCGTCCGTGCCTCGGAGGAGTTGAAAAAGAACCAGAAGGGTGGGTCGCCCGGCTACAAGTCCGCCTTGATGGGCCCATTTTTCTTTTTTTTTTTTTTGTTATTGTTTGCGGCGTCAAAATCCATCCCGGCGTGATCTCCGTGCCAAAAGCGCGCGCGCACGATTGATTGCTAATCTGGGACCCTGCCGCAGCGGGTGCCCAATATCGTACTCAAGGCCAATCGCAAGCCTCGGAACGGCAAAATGACATTGCCGAGTTTCCATCTATTACTTGTCTTTTCTTTTTTCGTTTTGTGATCCCATCCAGCGCCATGGCTTGCGTCAACGCGTCCCCTACAAATACGTGCTGATTCGTCACTCCTTGTCAAAGCTTGCATGATTAAGCAAAAGGGCCAAAAAAAAAAAAAAAAGGCGAGGCGCGCGCACATCCCCTTTTTTCGCTGCATGTGCCATTGTTTTCCCCCTTCTTTGCATGGTCTGTGCCGTAGCATGATGACGAGGAATGACAACAGACGGACATGAAGTAACCCTATTTGTAAAAAGAAAACAGAAATCCGTCTGTACCCGCGATGAATCAAAATGAGTATCTTCTTCCAAAAAGCGGGGTGGGAGTCAATTCGGCACCCTTTCCATTTGGGCAAAAACACAAGTCGGCAATATCCGACTGCCGACCTTTTGGCGTTGAACAAGGTGGTGCGGACTCCCGGTGAACAAATCCAAAAAGAAAATCACCCAAATGAAGAAATTCTATATAAGGGGGGCAACCTCTTTTTTTTTTTCTCTTGCTCCAGATCATTTTTTCTTTTTCATTGTACAATTTTTTGATTATATATCCGCCATGGCCTTCCTGTCAAGAAAGTCGGCCAAGGACAAGCCCAAGGAGGAGAAAAAGTCAGTGTCGATGATTGCATTGTTCAGCTACGCCACCCCGCTGGACCGACTTTTTGTGATCATGGCCTTGATTTGTTCCATTGCCGTGGGTGCATTGACGCCCGTGACCATCATCTTTTTTGGTCGCATTCTGGGCGGCGTGTCGATGAGTATGATGAATCCTAACGGCGATGTGCTCAGTGCGACTCTTCCCGCCATTTATCTCATGTTGTACGTGTCTGTGGGCACGCTGGTTGCTGGCTATTTTGGCCAGGTGCTCTGGGTGTATTCAGCAGAATCCCAAGGTCGCCGCATTCGCAACAAATATGTGCATGCTATCTTGAGGCAAGACGCTGCATGGTTTGACAAGGCCGAGGAGGGGTCATTGACGACGCGTTTGGCGGCCGACACGCAGATGATTCAAGACGGCATCTCAGAGAAGTTTGGCGAAGCGGTGCAATCGATTTCTCAGTTCATTTCTGGGCTTATTGTCGCGTTCACTGCCAATTGGATCCTTGCTTTTGTTGTTCTCGCGACATACCCCATTCTCTTCATGTCCAGTGCAATGCTCCGCAAGTGGGTCGTGTCGACGACTACCCGCGCGCAATCCGCCTATGCTCAGGCCGGCAAGGTCGCGGAGCAGGCGTTTTCGGGCATCCGCACCATTTATGCCTTCTCGTTGCAAGGTCGCTTTGCCTCCCGCTACGACGCCGAGCTCGCCATTGCAAACAAGGCCGGTCTCCGCCGCGGTCTTGCCATGGCTCTCGCCACAGCCACGTTTTTCTTTGTGCTCTTTTGCACGTACGCCCTCGCTTTTTGGTACGGCAGCGAATTGATTGAACAAGGCCGTCTGGTTGGCTACAATATCGTCATCGTCCTCTTTGGTATCATCATGGGTGCTAGTAAGTCGCGAAAAAAAAGCATGTTTGTGAAAAAAATGATGAAATTGACGCGTTTTTCCTTTTTTTTTTTTTGTTGTAATTGCGCAGTGGGCATGACGACGCTCCCTCAGAATTTGTCCACAATCACCAGTGGCTGCGGCGCTGCCTACAGCGTCTTTGGCACCATTGAGCGCGTGCCTGAGATCGATGTCGACAACACCGATGGCGACGATCTGCCTGCCAATTGGCAATCCGACATTGGCTTCAAAAACATCAACTTTAGCTACCCCACGCGCCCCGACGTCACCATCCTCGAGGACTTTAACTTGTCTATTCCTGCTGGCAAGACCACCGCCTTTGTCGGTCCCTCGGGCAGCGGTAAAAATAAATTGAAAAATAACGCCAATGTTACGATGCTCATTTCTTTTTGTTTTTGCATTTTTTTTAGGCAAATCGACGATCATGCAATTGTTGCTCCGCTTCTACGACCCCCTCAAGGGCCAAGTGTCCGTGGATGGCCGTGACATCAAGACGCTCAAGGTTGCTGGCCTGCGCGAGACCATTGGTTATGTCGGCCAAGAACCTGTGCTGTTCAACTTGAGCATCAAGCAAAATGTGCTTCTCGGTGTGCGCGACCCGTCTGCCTTTTCTCAAGATGATGTGATCCGCGCGTGCAAGCAAGCGTATTGCCACTCGTTTATTATGGAATTGCCCGATGGCTATGATACCATTGTCGGTGAAAATGCTGTGCTCCTCTCTGGTGGCCAAAAGCAGCGCATCGCCATTGCCCGTGCCATTTTGAAGAACCCACGTATCTTGCTGTTGGACGAGGTAAAGCAGAAAAAAATCGAAAAAAAAGCCAGTTTGCTCACTTTTTTTATTATTCGTATTAGGCGACCTCTGCCCTGGACACGCAATCTGAGCGCCTTGTGCAACACGCGCTTGACGAGGCATCCAAGGACCGCACGACGCTTGTGATTGCGCATCGCCTGTCGACGGTGCGCAATGCGGACAATATCGTGGTGATGCGTGCTGGCAAGATTGTCGAGACTGGCAAGCACGATGAATTGATTGAACTTGGTGGTGTGTATGCTGATCTTGTCAAGAAGCAAGAGATTGCGATGGCAACCTCGTCGCCATCGTCGTCGGACACGGACCAAGCTGAAAACGGCGCCGCGTTGGCCAAGCATCACGAACCCCTGGACGACTCGCAACTCGAGGAGCTCCTGCAACAAGAAAAGGACAAGGTGGTCCTGGATTTGGAAGAACAGATGGACTATGAGGAGAAGCAAGCGGCCAAGAAGAAATTGCGCAAGGGCAGCCTTGTTGGCTCGATGATTGATGGCTTTGAGGTGACGCGTCGCCGCGAACAGGCTGAAAAGAAGCAGCGCAAGAAGCAATCGGCGCCCGTGTTCCGCGTGTTCATGCAGATGCGCACCGAATGGCATTTGTTGCTGATTGGCTGCTTTGGCGCCATGATCTGCGGCTGCATCTTCCCTGCATTCAGCTATGTCTTTGCCCAAGTCGTTGTCCTCGTCACCACCCCCAACGTTGATTTGCATCCGTCGCCCCTCGGCGGTGCCAACCTGTACGCCTTCCTTCTCGTCATTGTCGGCATTGGTGCCTTTGTTGGCTTCTTCAGCAAAATCATGTCCTTTGAATATGCAGGCGAAATCTACTCGCGCCGACTTCGCAAGGCCGTCTTTGAGCAATATCTCAAGCAAGAAATCGGCTTTTACGATGAACCCAGCAACAGTCTTGGCTCCCTCACGACAAGATTAGGTAAATAGAAAGCGTTAAAAAGAAAAAGAACTAGGCCATTCACATTGAATTTTTTTTATTTTTATTTTTTAGCCGTGGATTCGAAAAACGTCAACGAGATGATCACCAAGACTTGGGGTGAGATCATTCAAGTCATTTTCACCGGCGTCATTGGTAAGTCCACCTCCCTCCAAAAAAAAAAAAGGAAAAAAACCGCGATTATTCACACTTTTATCCAATTAGGCATGGTGTTTTCGTTTATTTTCTCGTGGCAAGTGACGCTCGTCGTGATGGCGACTGCTCCGTTCCTCGTGTTTGGCTCCATGTTCCGCGGTCGTGTTGAGCGCGGCTTTGGCAATTCGACGAAAAAGGCCAACGAGGAGTGTGGCGAGATTGCCGCCGAAGCCATCAAGGAAATCCGCACCGTCGCGTCGCTCAACAAGCAACACTTCTTTGAAGACCGCTTCTACCGCGCCACCGAGCGTCCCCACAAGCTCAGCGTCAAGCGTGCCTGGACATCCGCCGTCGGCACTGCCTGCTCCGTCAGTATTCCTCGCTTTGCGCAAGCCATCACCTTTTATGCTGGTGTCCAATTCATGTCCCATGGCTGGATCACGTACCAACAAATGTTCTCCTCGATGGTAAGCTTCCCCCCCTCTACAAAAAAAAAAAAAAAAAAGACACAAAAACAGGCATTAAATTCCAATTTTTTCACTTTATTTGTAGATGATGATGATGATGACGGCGCTTGGTGTTGGCCAAGGTTTGGTCTTCCAGCAATCGTTTGAAAACGGCAAGGTGTCTGCCATCTCTGTGTTTGAGCTCATGGACCGCCAGACGCGCATTGACCCCGATTTGGAGGGCATTGAGCCCAAGCGCGACGATATCAAGGGTGCAATCACCTTCAATGACATCGAGTTTGCTTACCCGACGCGCCCCAACATCCCTGTGTTCAAGGGCCGTCTCAACATTGCCGGCCAGGCGCTGACCAAGATTGCGCTTGTGGGTGCCTCTGGCTGTGGCAAGTCCACGACAATTGGCATGCTCGAGCGCTTTTATGATTGCACGGACGGCTCGGTGCGCTTGGACGATCACGACGTTACAAAGTTCACGCTGGCCAACCTGCGCTCGCACATGTCCATTGTGCAGCAAGAGCCCATTGTGTTTGATCTGTCGATTGCCGAAAACATTCGCTACGGCTACGAGGGCGAGCTGACCGACGAGCAAGTCGAGGACGCCGCCAAGTTGGCCAATATCCATACATTCATCACCTCGTTGCCCGAAGGCTACAATACCCGTGTCGGCGACAAGGGCTCGCAATTGTCCGGTGGCCAAAAGCAGCGCATTGCCATTGCGCGTGCTTTGGTGCGCAGGCCCAAGGTCCTGCTTCTTGATGAGGCCACGTCGGCCCTGGACAGCGAGTCTGAGAAGCTTGTGCAAGAAGCTTTGGACCAAGTGGTCGAGCAAGGTGGTCGCACAATCATCACCATTGCCCACCGTCTCTCCAGCATCCAAAACTCGGACGTCATTTGCGTCGTGGCCGATGGTCAAATCAAGGAACAAGGCACGCATCAAGAATTGCTCGCTCTCAATGGCATCTATGCTGATATGGTTGCGCAGCAGTCTCTTAGCGTGGCTTGAGCACGTTTGTACTTTATGTCCTCTCCCCTCTCCCTTTCAATTGTGAACTATACATACACTTTTTTTAGATAATATTTTGCATCATATCATTACATAAATTATTAAAATTTTAGTGACGCCATCTTTATATGGCCAAAATACAAAAAAAAACATTTTGCGTGTCTTTCGCTGAAAAATTGGGTCTCCACTCTCCGGAATTGTGTTAAACTTGTGCGCATGGTAAAGTACTTGGAGAAACAACTAAAAATGCCAAAAAGAAGCAGAGTCCATTGGCTCGCTAGCAAGCAATAAGCAATTTTACATTAATTTAATCGCGATTTGCATGGGAAGAACGCGCCTACAATATGGTGCCGCGCTGCTGACGCGTCCATTTGCAAGAGATACTCCGGATTCATTGGCCATGGGCAACAGGCGCGTGTCCCTCGAAGTTTGACGCGGTTTTTCACGCGTCGAATATTGTCTTTCATTTTTGAACTGTGTCAAAATGCCAAAAATCACCTTTTTTCATCGATCTCCGAGGTCCACGTACACAACAAAGCATGCTTTTTCTGATTGTGTGTGTTTCGGAAATACTGGCACTTCTCGTTGAGATGGCCTTGAGTCGAAAATAAGAAAATAGTTTACCTCAAGCACATTTTACTTCCAAACCAGTCAATGCATGGTTTTATCTCGCTTTCCTCATTGAAAGAGGTGTGCTTTGCCATGAATGGCACGATGATTCGAGGACCCAGAGTTCTCGATTTCAAATCACCGACTCCCTTGGAAAACATATGATTTTTGAAAATCGACAACCAGCGCTATCCAGCGGCAGCAGTGCCCACAGGGGCGGGCTCGTCTCTTCATTTGTCATTGTTTGGGTGGAATGACAAGCAATCCCAAAAAGATTTTGGCAAGTTTGGCGCAGCGCGGCGTGGTTTGAAATCGAGAAAAAGCGTGCCTTTTTTTCGTGTCATGTTTTTTTTTTTTTCGCTCTTTCTTTTCCCCCCCCCTCTCTCTCTATGCCCAGCATACGCTATTCGCCGTCATTTACCAAGGGACGATATCTTCTTTTGCAGCTCGATCACGATGAACTTGTGGACGAACTGGAGTCTGGGTCCAAGTAAGTTTGAGCGGCCGCGATTTGGCAGGGTGGTGGTGGATCCATTGACGCCCTTTTGTTCCCTCTTGTCTTTTGCAGAGTGACGATCAAGGGCTTGCCTGACGATGAGGCTGTGCTGTGCACGCGCAAGTCGACGTACACGCTTCGGCAAGTGAACACATCGAATTCGCTGCTTCTATGCAGCAAGCCTGCGAGTGACGACGCTTCGTTCCAAGTGCATGACGACCTTGGGTGCACAATTGAGCTTTTGCCAAGTTTGGGCCGCACGCATCGGCTGGAATTACTGCTGCGCAACACAAAATACGCGGGGCCTGAGCAAGAAGACGCGGTGCGCGCGCGATGTAGCATTGGTGGCGATGACACGCGGCTGTACACGTGGGACGATCTACTGTCAGTCGTACAAGCGTCCGAGCACGAGGTGCTTGCCGCACTGGACGCGATGAACGCGTATTTGCTCGACGGGTATTATCGGACGACGGAGCATGCCTATCAGCATCGCCTGTTGGACGCCATGGCCACCACCGCGACAATCCAGGGCGTCGATCTCATGAGCGCATCCATCGACCAATTGCATGAGTGTCTCGACCAGGACTATCCTGACGTGCCGCGTGCCGTGCGCCATGCCTTTTTCAAGGCCTTTGTCAAGGATATGGATGCGCCGCTTGTCGCATTGGACATTGACAAGGTCACACGGTTCTTGGGTCACACACTGCTGGAGGCCGAGCGCGTAAGAACGTTTTTGCACAGAAAAAATTGGGGTTAAAAATTGAAATTGATCGTTTTTTTTATTTTATTTTGCAGGGCAAAGAATGGCCATTGCAGGATTTTGTGTCGACGTGGAAGCAGCTGACAGAGATCATTATCGACACGGTACCTGAATTGAGCGTTCTCCAGGGTCTGTACTATACCACGCAGCGGCAGGTGAAACAAGAGCCGCAGATCTACGTGACTTACCTACCGCGTCACGAGCTGCCTTCCGACCCTGCCGATCGATTTGCACGCCTGTTCTCGGAAAAAGCGCACTGGTCACCGGAGGATCTGTTTCCTTTTGTGGACGACATGGCACGGGACACGAAGCAACGTGATGCCTTTTTATTGAAATATACGAGGACACAGAAGATGGGCGGGAAAATCGTCTACGGCAGCCGCATCAAGTAGCGAAACAAATGGGAGAATAAAAAAAAAGCAATTAAAAAAGCAGAAAATGGGAAAATCGGGGGAGGGGGGACGAAAATGGGTATTTTGCGTATTTGCGTCGCCGTCCCCTTTGGAAGAGGAGATCTACAGGTGTTCATTGGCCAAGAGGATGACTTGATCATACTCTTGCTTGAATTGCCAATGCGTGTCGTACTGAGCTGCGGCACGGCAGACGCGTGTGAGCCAAGCGAGGATCCAATGCTTTTCGTACAGGAGTGTTGGCGGCTTTAGGCATGCGACGAGGTGGTCTGTCCAGCGGTGCAATTCGTGCTTTTCGCCATTTTTGTACTGATACGTGAGTTTTTGCCTGTGGGGCAAGCTGAACGTCTTTAGCAGTGCGGCCATTTCGAGGACAATGACGCGGCCCAGCTTGGCGCGCACGAGAGCGTGGCGCTGCAGGGCAAACGGTGCTCGTTCGAGCAATTCGTCGAGGATGGCCACAAGGGCAAGCAAGGCGAGGGCGGAATGCGAGTGCAACGACGTGCTTGCGAGGCGAATCAATTGTTTCAATGCGGCGGCGGACGCAATAAGCATGTCATTGTCGTCCTGCTGATGCTGGCGCTGGTGCTTATGCTGCGGCAGCAACAATGGGTGATGAATGATGTCGCGAACGTGCTGTTGGATGACCAGGACCTGCTTGACTTGCGATAAAATAGACGAAGACGAGGAATTGAAGCCGTGGGATATTGTTGACGGCAGCGACGACGCATTGACGGGCTTGCTTTGGCGCAAGGCATCGACAAACATGTCGTACAACGAGCGCTGCGGCAGATGCTGCAGCCACGAATAAATCGTCCAGGCATCGGTACGCGGCAATTGATTGGGATGATGAATGAGCACGATGGAGGCATCGAGGTGCGGCGTCGTGGTGAGGACAAAAGGTGCTTGTTGCTGGGTTAGAAGCGAGGCGGCAGGACGTGGCTGGTAGCCAAAGAGCGAGACGATAAAAGTAAATATTCGTTTGGTCGTTTGAGGTACAAGGTTGGCAAACATGCGAACAAGATCAATAGACCATGATAAAAATGAAAAAAAAGAGTGGGAAAATAAAAAAAAGCGAAAAGAAAAGGACAAAAATGGCCCACTCACCCCTCTCCCCTTTTTTTACAAAATTCTGCCAAAATCAAACTCCACGCCTGCGGAGCCCGCCGCCCCACGTGCATGAATCAGACAAGCGAATGACGTCAAACATGACCTTTTTTTTTATTGTTTTTTTGACATTTGCCACGTTGTTTTAAAAAAAAAGAGAGCACTGACTCTCATTTGCTCATGAGATGAAAAGCTTTTTCACTTGGTCCAAGCGGAACACTTGGCCGGTGCGTGGGCAAGTGACGAGGCCATTGGATTGCTTGGCCATCTCGTTGAGAGCCTTTTTTTTTGACAAAACGATGAATCCTTTTCCTTTTTTCCTTTTTCCATTTTTTTTTTTTTACCTGTTGGCTGTAGACGTGTCCATTGGGGAGGAACATGGGCGGGTTGTCTTCATTCATGATATGGCCACTGATGCGGCAGACGACGGTGGAATTCACGCGGTGGCTCAATGGCAAATGCTGAGCCAGCTGACCAAAGATGGTCTGATCACAGACGGGGCAGTTGATATTTCTGTTCTCGTGCTGGTAGCATTGGTTCGTTTTGAGGGCGGACAGGCCAGCCTGGAGGCAGATGGACAACAGCGGGTGTGGTGTGAGGGAGCACAGCGCGTAATTGTCGGCGCGGAATTGCTGGATAAGCTCTTGCCAGCGCTGTAAATCGTACATGCTGCAAAAGGGCTCGCACTGGGTATCTTTTTTATACGCGAGCAGGCCCATGGCGTCCATGATGCGCTTTTGCTCCGTCGCGTGCCACGGCACAAGGTATTTCTTTGCGTATGCCACCGCCTCCAGCAGCTTGCCGTGCCGCACCAATTCAATGTGTTCCTGGAGACGCAAATTGAACTCGAGCGTGCTCTGAAGAAAAACCAATTGAGCGTCTTTTTTTTTTCGATGTTTGATTTTTTTTTTTTTTTTACCTTTAATTTCTTCAAACTCGACCTGTTTTCTGCACACCATTGGAGGCATTCTTTGCAGCTTTGGCGATGCAGGGACTCTTCAACCTTTTCGGACTGGCTAAAGAGCTGGATGTCGACGAATTGCTCAATGGCATTGTCTTGGGCGAATTGCTTGGCGGTGTTGGTCAGGCCCTCGCGTAGCAGATAGTCGACAATGACGCGGTTCAAGCGCACATGTGCCCACTTTTGAAACGTGGGTGTGGATGGCGTTTTGATGGATGAAATCGTGGCCAAATTGTGCAAACGCGCGTCCAGCCGCTGGATGTGATCGGCTTCTTCCTTTTGCATGCGCGTTATCTAATACCAAAAGGGTCAATAAACTTGTTCCCACGCGACATGGGGGGCATTTACCCTCCGTTGCAGCTTGTCCATCTTCTTGACAAGATCGTCAAGCACAACCGTGGCCCTTTCCATGGGCAATTCGTTTCTTTCGGCGGCCTCGACGCACTGCTGCAGCTTGTCATTGAGGTCTGCGAGTTCCTTTTCTAGGTACTTTGTGGACTGCCGGAAAGATTTGCGCAGCTGCTCATAGGGCACCTAGGAAAAATATAAAAAAAGGTGTGAGCACATGGCATAGCAAACACCCTTTTGCGCCTTGTTTTTTATTACCTTGATAAACGGCTGCTCAAGCTCGATGATCTGCTCTGTGTTGATATGGTTCATAAAAAAAATTAAAAAGACGTGTGGTTAAAAAAAGAAGAGAGAGGCGAAAAAAAAAAAAAGCGAGCGGCCTTTTTTTTTTGTTGTTGTCCCCTGAAAGCAGCCATTTTGAACGCTGCTGACCCCATGCTGATCTCACACGCGCTTCTCTCTTTCTCCCCCTCCCTCTCTCTCTCTCTCTCTTTTTTTTTTTTTTTTTTTTTTTTTTTTTTTTTTTTTTTTTTTTTTTTTTTTTTTTTTTTTTGCGCCCATTGAAGTCGGCGGATCAATGTTCAGATTGACACCATCCAAGGTAATCCTCTTTTTTTCCAGAAAGTGACAAGAAAACAGGCCGATTGCACGTATAAGCAAGGCAACCGCGCTTTGCGCACAAAAATCCTTGCCGTCGTTGCACATGGTTACTGCTCTGTGATGAACCAAGGGGAGATTGCCTTGAATTTCGATGAACTTTAATCATGACGACAATGCAGACGGCCACAAATATGAGGTGGTGCATGACCTGATTGAGGATGCGCCATTGTATACAAATAGCTCACGCTCGTTTTTTTTCTTTTCTTTTGATTTAGGAAAAAAATGCTGCTCGGCGTGGTGTATGGCCTATTGTTTATTTTGGCATTACATTATTACATTGGATCTCAAAATTCAGATAGTTTGCCTCCGGTCGCGCCAGGCAAATTGTCTGTACTGAGGCACATTGTCCAGCTACTCAAGCCCATCGCGCCTCAAGAATTGTTTCGGCAATGGAGCTTGAAAACGAGCTCCGTTTTCACTCTTCATCTGGGAACAAATTGGCCCTTTGATGGTGTCATGGGTGGCAAAGACTGTCAAATCGTTGAATTGGCATGAAATGCCTTGATTGGTGCGTGAATTGGCGTGCGCTGTGCCATGCAAGGACGGTGCCGCAGTTTTTAAATCGGGGTATAAATGCCATTTTAGCAATCTCACCTTTCGGCTCTTCTTTTTTCTCTTCCAAAGCTCTTTATTTATGCAAAGTAGACCCCCTGTAGCCAAGGTATGCGTCCTTTTCCCCATCACTCTTTTAATTGTTATGCTCACCTTTTATTTTTCTGATAGCCCGGTGCTAACGCTTCGCGCCAAGTCCAGTTGGACCAGCTTCAAAAGCGATTTTCCGCGTCGTTCAAGACGATTCAGTAAGAAACACCCGCAAAGAGTGCTTTTTGTTGGCCCCTTTTCTCAAGGAGTCTCATCACTCTTTCGTTGTTGGGTTGCTAGATCGACGGACAAGGGAACGACGGTACGTTTGGCGTTGCCGCCGTCGGACCCGGACTTTCCATTTGACTTGGAGAGCCTGTTGGTGCAATTGGAGGTGCCCGCCGCTTACCCACGCCAACAGTGCACCCTGACGGTCCTCAACTCCGATATCCCCAAAGGATTCGCTCTGTAAGCAACATCACGACACGCGAAAAAAAGGACAAAGGGCGAATAAAAGACAAAAAAAAAGCAAAAAAGTCGCGAAACACGTCATCTGACGCTTTTCTTTTCTTTTTCTTTCCTTTTTGTCAGAAACGTCGAGCGTGGGTATGCCGAGTATGTGGGGTCGGTGGAAACGACGCTCGTGCGTCAATTTGGGTGGTTGGATCGGCAATTGGAAACATTGCTGCAGCAGCAGCCCTCGGCGGTGCAAGTTGTGCCCGCACCCAAGGTGATGGCCCCACCGTTGCCTGAACACGTGATCCAGGCCGTCAAGGCGGCGTCCGAGGCATCCAAAAAGCCGGAATTGCCGTCGGGCGTTGCGTCTGCGTTTGGCCGCCGGTCGCGCGAGGTGGATCAGCTCAAGACGCGCTTTGGCAAGGACGTGCGCGCGTCAAAGTCTGACCGCACGCTTCTCCACCTGACCATCACGCTCAATGACCCTCAATTCAAACGCACGGACGTGTTTCCGGACCGCATTGTCCGTCTGCGTTACCACATACCCCTCCAGTACCCCTTGAGCCCCTGCTCCATCGATTTGGACTCACGTGTCGTTGACAAGCAGCTGGCCACGTAAAAAAAAAAAAAAAAAAAAAAAAAAAAAAAAAAAAAAAAAAAAAAAAAAAAAAAAAAAACGACTCATTTTCATGGTTTTTTTTCGTGTTTTAGCCACATTGCTACGCAATTTGACCTGCACGTAGCCGCTGCGCCTGACGCATCGCTCTTTGAGCACATCAATTGGGTCAATCGACACATGCAAGCGATCCTGGATGCGCCTGTACAAGGACCCACTTCGACGGACGCAGTTGTCACGCCATTGTTGCATCTCGTGCGGCCCACACAGGCCATGGCATCGTCATCTTTGGGTTCCAATATCAAAACGACCAGCAGCCCTAGGCCAGTGGTGCGCAAATCGCTGTTTGCCGATGAAGTCGATACGAAAAATCGCCTCATCATTGTCCACGACAATAGCCAGCAGCAAGCGGCTGCTGCTGCGGTTTCTTCTTCTTCTTCCAACAATGCGGTTGTTGCCTCTATGTCTTCTTCGTCGTCTTCCAGTGACGAGGATGAGGATTCCAACGGTGACAGCGGCAGCAGCAGCGACAATGGCAGCGAAGAAGAGGAGGATGATCAGCCAACATCGTCGACCATGGCCAGTTCCACGAATTCCGGCTCAATTCGCCGCGGGACGGAGATCCGACTGGTTGATCCTGAATTGGACAATGTGACATTGTTACGATGCGTGGTGTTGCATTTACTTGTCAAGTGCAATCGATGCAAAAACACGGTGGACGTTGAGAATATCCAACCGAGCGCCGAAGCAGATGGTGATAGCAAGACGCGTTGGTTGCCATGCACGACGTGCCAGGCGGTGATTGGCGTCAAGTTCTTGCCGGCCATGGTCCATGCGCACGCGTCTTCCATGGGCTTTTTGCAATTGGCCGGCTGTGTCGCGTTTGATCTGCTTCCGTCGAATTTCATTGGCGCGTGCGCGGCGTGCTTGCAAGACATGGACCATGGGTTGCGTCTTGCGCCGCATGAACGGCCTCTCACGCAGGCGTGTCGCCATTGTCACGCGAAATTCTCCATTTTGTTCAAAGATTATCGATTTGTCCGTCTTGGTGCCGGTGGCGAGCGATTGCAGGCGGACGACCAGGTGGTGATGAAGCTCAAGAAGAAGAAGAAGCCGCAAGATATGATTCTGATGGTCGGCCAGCCATTGCCCAACCAGGGCACATGCAAACACTATGGTAAATCCAAACGCTGGTTCCGGTTCCCCTGCTGCTCCAAGCTCTATGCATGCGATGTGTGTCACGACAAGCAGGAGGATCATGTCGCAGAAACCGCACACAGACAAGTCTGCGGCATGTGCTCCAAGGAACAGACCATTGTAGGCGGCCGCCCGTGCTTGCATTGCGCTCACGAATTCGACCGCTCCCTTGGGAAAGGCGCCTTTTGGGAAGGCGGCCAGGGAGTCCGCAGCAAGCAGCTCATGAGCCGCAATGACTCTCACAAGCACAAGGGCCTCAGCAAAACAGGCTCCAAGAAACAAGACAGGTATTAAAAAAAGAAAAAAAAATGAAAAAATGAAATGAAAAAAAAGAGCAATTGAGCACAATTGAGAGAGAGAGAGAAAGCGACCGAGTGCGCAGAGGGAGAAAAAAAATGAGGGGAAAAAAAAAAAGGGAAATTGGCATAAAAAAGAGAGAGAAAAAAAAAGGAACGCGTCCATATTTTTGTTCTTCATTCTCCGTTGCACTGACACAATACTCTTGATGACATTTAGGGTGGGCCTTTCTGGCAAGCAGAATCGTGACAAGCAACAGAACCAGCAAACTAGTAGCCATGATTAGACTCTTTTTTTTCTTTTTTTTTTTTTTTTTTTTTGTAATTTTGGCTTTGCCCTTGAACATAAAGCATCTTCATTTTTGGGGCACGTTTGAAATAGGGTAGCCTGTGCAACAAAAAAGGGGGAGAGGTTTGATTGGGCGGGGTTGGTTTTGTGTGACATGAATAACCTGACTCCCTCCTTTTGAGAACAGAACATTTCCCCTTTTATTTGCTCTTTTTTGCTTCTTTTTCTTCTCTGTCTCTCTCTCTTTTCCTTCTCTCTTTCTTTTTCCCCCACAAACACTGTAAACCCTTTTTTTTTTTTTACTCTCTTTTTTCTCTTTTGTCCTCATTTTTTTTCCCTCCCGCCCCGTCTTTGACACCTCTTTTTTTTTCACCCCTCACCTTTTCCCCTCTTCTTTTTCACTCTCCTCCTTACCCCTTTTTGTTTAGTCACGGTTGTTTTTCTTTTTTTGCCCTCTCTTTCTCTTTTTAACCTTTTTCCCTTGCCGTTTCTCTCTTTTTCTCTCTCTTTTTCTCCCCTTTCCGCCCCCTCTCGTGTGTCTCCCCTCTCGTCCCTCGCCCAGTGCCCCCTTCCGCCTCCTCCGTGTCCTTATGATTAGTGAACCGTCGCTCATTCCATACACCAACCTTTCCGACCGTGTCCATCCTTTATCATCTTCACCGTCGGCTTTCCCCATGACCTTTTTGAACTCGCCACCGTCACACACGCCGTCCTTTCTGACAGAGGACGTCAAGACCATCTTCATTGTCGGCTTCCCCGACGATATGACCGAGCGCGAGTTTCAAAACATGTTCACCTTTTGCCCAGGCTTCGAGGCTGCCTCGCTCAAATGGCACGCCAAGGACCAGGACGACGACAATATTCAGATAGCCACGCTCAACAGCAAAAAACAGATGGTAAGAGCCCCAAAAAAAAGAGAAAAAAGACAATTGGAAGGAGGAAAAGGTGAAATGGAAGCCATTGGAAAGCCATTGGGGCGGGTGCTCATCCAAAGAGTTGTCTCTCGATGACATTGCCTTGATCCCCATTTTATTGACAAGGAAGAAATGAAAAAAAGGGCAAAAGGAAAAAAAAAGAAACTAAATTTGTATATTTTTTTTTCCTTTTCGTTTAGATTGGCTTTGCGCGATTCCGCACACGTCGTCAAGCATTGGATGCCGTGGATGTGATTAGCGGCAAAAAAGTGGATCAAGAAAAGGGCTTCACGCTCAAAGCCGAGATGGCCAAGAAGAATCTGCATGTGAAGCGCGGGTCAGTTGCGTACCTGCCGTCGACGATTGACACGGGTAGCAGCACCACGACCAGCGGGCTGACGTCGCCGCTGGATACCAAGAAATTCGCGTTCAATGGCCATTTCCCGGAGCCTTTTGCGTTTTCGCCATTGCCCAGCGATTTGCTTTCGCCCATCACCGACTACAAGGCGGATCCCTTTGCCATGGCGGCCGCTGAGCAACATCCGCACCAGCAGCAGCAGCAACAGCCGCAGCAACACCAGCAGGCGTCCATGCACCCATTGCATCCGCATCCATCGCATCCATCGCAACAACAGGCATCGCAGCAACAGCAACAAGGTCATCCTCATCAGCATCAGCATCATCATCACCCCAATACGCCCACGACGCCTGTTTTCCACGACCCACTCTTTGCGTTCCGTTCGTATTCCATTGACGGCCGAGCATCGGGCGCTACTGGCGGCGGCGTGCCTCCACCACCACCTTTTGTGCCACGCGCCAATTCAATTGCGCCGACGTTGGGCATGTCGTCGTCGCGCGTCAAATCGCCATTGCCGCCTCCCCTGCAGCAGCCGTCGTCCAATGTGCAAGGCAATGACGATCCATTCCATTACTTGTCGAAATCATCGCCTATGCCCATGGACCGTATCAATTCGCTGTTTGACGAATCGCCCTTTTTCCGCAACACGAATTCGACCTTGAATTCTTCTTCCAATGCGCATTCCATCCATCCTCCCAGCATGCCTCCCCAGCATTACCCTCTGCATCACCCGCTCGCATCCGACATGGCCTCTCTTTCCTTGCAACAGCAGAAAAATACCCAACTCCCCGTCCATACCGTTCCTTCCTCGTCTTCCACCACCACCAGTGCTTCGTCCTCCACTTCGCCCGCATCCAATGCCACCACCGCCGCCGCCGCCGTCGGAGCCGCACCTGTGCATCCTCTTTTACATCATCATCATCCTCATCATCATCATGCCGCGCCCAATGCCGTGGCCCCAGGCGCATCTACCGCGTCCTCGTCTTCCTCCACCACAACCACAACTGCAAACACCGCAAACACCACCACTACCACCACCACCCAGCAGGCCACCAACACCGTCAATGCCTCGTCATCCTCGTTGTCGTCCACACCGCCGCCTCTTCCTCCTTCGTCATCCACCACGTTATCGTCCAATGCCTCCACCATCTCTGGCAGCGCAACAATCACCAATAACAACAATAACAACACCAACCTGGCCGACCAGAATCCGCCTTGCAACACCCTCTACGTTGGCAATTTGCCCATCAACACCAGCGAGGACGAGCTGCGCCAACTTTTCTCAAAGTGCAATGGGTACAAGCGCATGTATTTCCGCACAAAGCCCCAGGGCCCCATGTGCTTCGTCGAATTCGAGGACGTCCAGTGCGCCACCGTCATCATGAACGATCTGCAGGGCCACGCATTGTCCAATTCCATCAAGGGCGGCATCAGACTCTCCTTTAGCAAGAACCCACTCTTCACAAAGCCAAACAAAAACACCAATGCCGACGCTCGCTTGCCACACCAATCAAGAGATTTCCTCTTTGATCCCACCGTCTAAGTTGCGAACCCCCCTCCCCATGGTGTACCTCGTTTGCCCACCTTTTTTTATTATTTATTTCAAGCATCTTTAGCACCTTTTTTTTTTATCTTCCTCTCCCTCTCTCCCATGGACTCTTTTTCTTTGGGATCCTTTCTGTCCGTGTTGTGCATGCAGGGTGTGCTCAATGCTCCCTCTTTTTTTTTTTTCTTTTTTCCCCCCGTTCTTTCATCAGTTGCATTTCAACCCTTTTTTTTCTTGCTCTCTCCCCCTCCCCCCCTTTTTTTTCTTTCTCTCTCACCCACCCCATGCACCCATTTTTTTTTGTTTCCCCCCTTTTGTCTAATCACTTTCAATTGTCCCTCTTGTCACGTTTTCCCTTTTACTCCCCGTCATGTTACTAGATACACTATTTATTTTGCAGTCCTCATTCTCTCATATATTCATATATCAGTAAAATTCGAGCTCTCTCAAACCCAATTCAACACATGCTTTGTTGCCGCGGCTCTCAGGCCTTGTCATTGGATCTTTGGTGCTTTTGCCCGTCCCTTTGCGATCGTGTGCACAACTCGGCGTCACACAAGGTGCCGCCGCCCACCATGAAAAAAAAAATGGACCATGCAACGTGTCAATTGAGGAGATGGCGAGCCAGGGTGAGGTGCAATTGGAAGGTCTTTTCTCTCTTTTTTCTCTTTTTTTTAATGCCTTTTCAGCACTTCTTATTATTTTTTCTTTTTCTTTTTTTTTTTTTTCTCATGTCAATGGATGGCTGGGAAGCTTGCGTCGCTCGGAAAATAGATCTCTCCAGTGTCGCTGGGGGGCACAAGGTTTGACGAAATTAGAGTTGCATGCGCACCGCCCCTTCTTTTTTTTTTTCTGCCCCGGTCCCTTGATTTTTTTTCACCGTGCCCCCCTTCCCCTCGCTTTCCCCCTGAATTATCGACGATCGCCCTACAGAGCTAATTCACATGGAGGGGAAGCCCGCATCGGCACAATGGGGACACCAAAGAAAGACGCCATCGCTTCAGTCACTTTTTTTACTTCATGGCGCTGCGCTGTGGTCCATGGTCACACACGCTGTACGTCATCACCTGCCCGAAGAAGCAGTTGGAACAACGAAGATCACCCCACCTCGCTCTCGCCCTCTTTCAATGGCGCGCTTGTTCGCGCAGCTCCTTTTTTACGCAAAAAAAGATCCCTGCGCACCAATCATCGCCGCCTGGGCCATCCATGAACCTTTTTTTTTTGTTCCATCCCAAAATTGCCAGGAATGAGCGGTTTTTTTTTTATTTTTCCCTTTTTTTTCACGCGCTCATCAAAAAGTGCAAATGGATTATTGTTTATTGCGGGCATACTGGGTTCGGCCGCCGCCCACCGCCGGGACCAAAAGCACATGGACGTCACCCCTGTCGTCATGCCGTGTCGCACTGGGCAGTACAATGAATTCGACGCACGTCGACTTGTCGAAATCATATCAAAATTGAAATTCATTGTAAATCGCGTGAATCGCCCTCACCACCAGCGACAGCCACACTACATCGCTGAAAGCAGTGGTACAGTGCACCAGCGTCGTTCATCATCATCAGGGCCATCCAAGAAACAATTGCTTTTTGCATGTTGAGCATCATTTTTGCCTGTTTCTCGTTTCTTCGTTGTTTTTTTTTTTATCAAAACCGCTGTCGCGCCCTGCACTTATATATTGTTAGTCTGTTGTCAGTAGCCTCATGAAAAGGTCTCCCTATTTTTTTTTTCTTTTGGTCGGCCAAATGAGCATGCAAAATGACGCAAAAGCACGGACCATGCGATAAAGGGCTTGGAAACACGCCTATTGGCGCCCACCCTGCGATGAGCCAAGATTGCATGGCTCGCGTCCTGTCCTTGGCAACCGTGTGTGTTCGTACAGCATCGCGTTCAGGCATTTTGGGGCGGTGTTCAAACGCGCTTGACGCAATTTAGGATTTTTACGAGGTTCCAAGCGGATTCTTGAGCGCGCACAGCGCACGCGAGCTTTGTTTGGCCTTGTCAGCCTCTGTTTGTCGCGTATCATGCACAAATATCGGGATCGACCACGAGAAAATCGCGACTGGCGCGTTTTTGATGAATTTTGGTCGTTTTTTCGTAAAACCACAGCCTACAATGCGATATACTCTTTAAGCCTCTACTCCAAGGTGCTCTCGTTCAGGTTAGCCCGCTCTTGATGCGCCGCGGTCACTCGATCGCGCTCAATCACTATTTTCAAAAACCACGGATTTTCCAAGGGTTACAGTCATGGACTTGAAAATGGTCAAGCTTAAGTCCTCAGATCGCCGTGCCCTTTAACGTAAGGAAAGAACGTCTCGTTTATCCGCAAAAAAACACATTAAAAACCAAGGATCCAAGAACTAGTTTCCGCGTAAATCGCAAAAAGCTGCAAATTTTCATCGCAGGGCAAACTCAACGAGAAATGAACGCAGCGCCTTGAAAGTCTCTTCATCGGAAAGAGCATGGCTTGCGGCGCACAGGAACATCAATGATCAATAAAAAAGTGACTTTTTGGCATTTTTGACACGATTTCAACCCCATTATCAATTTTCGACGCGTGATAAACCGCGTCAGGCGTCGAATGACACGCGTCCGTCCCTTATCAATTTCATGCACCTGGCATCTCCCCTGCCAATGGACACGTCGACGCGTCTCCATGAGCGCGTTCTTCCTGCGCTAATCGCAATTGAATTTTAACCAAAAAACAATCATTGCTTATCACTGGCAAGATGGATCCCGCTCTTTTTTGGCTTTTCTGCCGGTTTCTCAATGTCGGCTTTTCTGTGTGTAAGTTTGACAGGATTCTGGGAACTTGAATTTTCGATTTTGTTTCTGGCAGCTCGCCACGAAAAAAAATTGAATGGCGACTGACGCGCTCCCATGCTCTGTTACGGGCACCAGAGGTAATCCACTTTGTATTTTTTGGCCTCGCGCTTTCACTTTAGACGCGTTTCGGAACTTCAACGAGCCTGCTTTGCAAAAAGTTTTATTTTACATGCTATTGTATGCAGTCTTTCGACAAAATCTCAGTATCGCCTTTGCTTTGAAACCTCGAACATTTTACCATGCTTCATGCGTCCAGAATGCATGACTGGTCCAAACTTGAAGGAGATCAAAGCACCGTAACATCAGCAATTGGCGAAATCTTATTTTTTGACATGGATGCCTTGCGCAGAACCCACTTGGGCTAATGAGCAATCCAGCCCGCTGTCTATGTTTTAGAGTTCTGTCATGGTAGCAGCGCGCTGCATTTTCAAACCAGAGATGGACCTTTTTCTTGCCGAGGAAATCGCAATTAGCACTTTTCCCCTGTATTTTCGTCATTTTTCGATGAATTTCCAACCCGAAAGGCGACCAGCTCAATGAATTTATTCTTCCAATGCTTCTCGTTTAAATGAGCTCGCACACGCGACGCTGCGGCTACTGGATCCGCGTGCAATCACCATTTTCAAAAACATGATATTTCCAAGGAGTGCAGTCGAGGATTTGAAAAATGCAAAATTTCGGTCCTCTGATCACCACTCCGTTCAAAAACATGGTAAATGCCTCTCATTCACCGACAGAAACGCAATAAAAACCGAGAGTCCATTGACTGGTTTTGGGGCAAAACGCGTTTTTCTGCTATTTTTCGCCGCAAGGTAAACTCGACGAGAATTGACCACAGTGTCTTGAAATAAACATTATCAGAAAGAGCACAGCTTACTGTGTACGTGGATGCCGGTGATCTACGAAAATGATGTCTCCAGCTGACTTCAATATGCAGCAAAATTTGGCTGTACCACTTTGACGCGTCAGATATCGCGATGACGACGCCACACGCGCTCCTTACACTTGTCATATTCATGCGCCTGATGCGTGCCTTCATGGCGGATGCGTCGGCACAGCTCCATGAACACGTTTTTCCAGTGCAGTTCGCCGTTGAAATTAAATCTAAAATGGCTTATTGCTCGTCAACAAACAGGTCGACCTCGCTCCTTTTTGGCGTTTTTCGCGATTTCTCCCTTTGGTTCTTCTTGTGTGCAAGTTTGGTGGAAATAGGCAGACTCATTTTTCAATTTTTGTTTCGCGGGCTTGCCTCAGCTAATTTTGATTTGCGCGTGGCACGCCTCAATGCCTTTGGTCGTCTTGCAAGTTGAGTGCCATTCGACGTTTCTAGCTCACCTTTCACAATGCAATGCATTATAAGGCGCTATCGCGCAAACTTGATCATTTACATTGAGATCCTTGGAAAAATGACGAATTGAGGTGTATCTCCGGATATGCTCGCGCAAATAACCACGAATTGTAACAGGTTGAAACCCATTGTCAAACGAGCCTCTGATCAGATTCTGGCGTCATTCCAACCATTGCACGCCATTCTGGATCATTTTTTGATTATTTTCTTTAATTTTTTAATTTTTTTTTCACGCATTAGACTTACTTTAGTGCACGGCGCGCTATCAACCTAATCATAATAACGCTTCACCTGATGCACGCTCTTGGTGCCAAAGTTAAGGTGATTCTGACGTCTCAATGGCAATGATGGCGAGGGCGATCGCGACCATGACTATGATGACGACGAACCGCGTGACCACGACGTTCAAGATGATGGCGACAATTGCCCCGACAATGACGACCTCGATGCGCTGAGCCAAGGCAATCACCAGGACGCCGAGCACGCGCTGTTTTTCTCAGAAGACTACATGCTCCAGCACCATGGCTTGCGCAGCGGATCTGAATATTGCTTTACAGTACGTACCTTGATTAGTCAATACCATGACCTTACTACTTTTGCATTAAAAAACGAGTAAAAAAGATGCTCGGCATCACTTGAAAAGGCAATCCCCTTTTTTATTGTGTCTCCCTCATCACACCATATGGTCCAAACCAATTTCCTTTTTGGCGCGCCGTCCATCAGTGCGCATCGCCGGGCGCATGCGCACACGGTGGTGGTCACATGGATCGTCGCTTTTTCCTCCCCTGGATTCAGCGGATTTCAAGCTTCTTAATTAGGCACGGTCCTCTTTTTTTTTTTTTTTTTGTTTCTTCTTTCCCTCTTTTTATCTCTTTCTTTCTCGTTGACACCTATGCTCTTCCAGACTATTCGTCGCCACGTCGACCCGTCTCTCGAGGTACGGTTTGGCACAAACGACGCGCCCTTGCGTCCGCAGCGGCGCTTTTTTCTAAACTTTTTTTTATTTTATTTTTTGACTGTCTGAGCTCACTTTTTCTTTTTTTTTTTCCTGCTAGCTCGTCAGTCAAGACGACCTGAACAAGATGCCGTTGGTCGACCTTATTGAGTATTGTCAACAGCGAGGTATGTTTTTTTTTTTTTTAAAAAAAAAAAGAGAAACACGCGTTTTACCTCGGTTTTTTTGCATACCGCAGGTCTGCCAACAGAAGGCCACAAGGGCCTGCTTGTGCAAACGCTGTTGAATTGGGTAAGGAGAACCGGATGCTTGCGCGTTTGTGGCGTTTTTGCGGGGGCAATTGTGGCCCAAAAGGCTCATTTTGATATTATATAGAAACAAAATTGCCAACCTGTGCCTGCGCCGTCGAGCCCGCAGCTTTACACAGCGGAATTGCCTCCCATTTCGCCCATTTCGGCCGAGGAGTACCGCATGGAGCTGACATCGCGCGAGTTTTCGGAATTGTTTCTGGAAGACGGCCCGGGCGTCGACATTCCGTACCAAGACCTTGTTGTCGAGCAGAAGCTCGGCAGCGGGGGATTCAAGGACTGTTACATGGGCTACTACAAGGGGGTAAGGGGGCAATACAAGGGCGGCATGGAAGGTGTTTTCGCCACATGAACGTGATTTCTTCTCCTTTTTTTTATTTTGGCTTATCGATTAGGAACCCGTGGCCATTGGCGAACTGCGGCTGACGCAATTCAACAATATGGACCTTGCTGAAGTCAAGAATGAAATTCGCGTGCTCAAGTAAGGTGCAAAAAAAAAAAAAACATTGGTTGCTCGCGACGCGTTGCATCGCGTCGCTCATGGGGTTTCTTTTGTGTATTGTCTTGATGGATCAGACAATTACGGCACGAAAATGTGATTCAGTTCATTGGCGTGTGCACGAACCCTCAGCATTTGTGCATTATCACGGAGCTGTGCCGCAAAGGGGACTTATTTGATGTCATTCGCAAGTTCAAGCGGCCCAATTTCTCGCAGCTGATCAAATACATGCATGACATTGCATTGGGTGTCACCTATCTGCATACAAGACGGTAAACAAAGAGGCATGGATGCGGGGGAAGGGGACGAGAGCGACCAAAAAACGAAAAAACGAAAAACGACCGAGGCAAGGGCGACATTGCGCAAGCTCACGCCCAATTCCTTTATTCGATTCATGTCCAAAAAAGTCCGTCCATCATCCATCGTGTAAGCCTGACGCGCGCTGGCTCACGTTAGCGCGCGATTGTTCATTTTTTTTTTTTTTTTTTGCTCTCAGGATCTCAAATCGATGAACATCCTAGTAAGGCACCGCCCCGGAACCGCCCACAAACAGAAAAAAACGCGGCGCATTGGCACGGTGCCGCTGCCCAAATGGCGCAAAAAAAAAAAAAAAAAAAAAAAAAAAGAGACCACATGAGGTTCTCAATCACCTTATTTTATTTCTAGATCTCAGAACACGACCGTGCCAAGGTGAATGACTTTGGTCTTGCACGCATCCGGCCCAATTCCAACCCGCTCATGCACACTCAGTGTGGCACACCCAATTGGCAAGGTACAGGGATGAAAATAAAAACAAAAACAAAAATCGCGTTGCACCCGCTCAATTTTTCTTGCAATTGTCGCGCCAGCGCCTGAATTTTGGTCGTCGAATCCGTGTTACAGCGAAAAGGTGGATGTGTACGCCTGTGGGCTGATCTTTTGGGAAATTTTGACGTGGGGGACACACGGCTACCCCTTCCAAGGTAAAAAAAAAAAAAAAAAAAAAAAAAAAAACGGCGCGTCCAAGATATCTGTCGCGTGTCGATTCACTGATTTTTTGCGGCGCCGTCGCGTATCGTATCGTATCATAGACCTGTCTGAGCACGCACTGTACGTGCAAGTCAAGGACCATTGTCTGCGGCCACCACTGGGCAATTTGATCTCGATTTACCCAAACAGCCTGCTGCATCTGATCACCGAGATGTGGGAAACCGATCCGTCCAGGGTAAGGATCCATGGCGCGCAAAAGGAAAGCAGTTGGGACTCACCTGCCTTTTTTTTTCTTTTTCTTTGGTCATTGCAGCGTCCATCCATGCCACAAGTCGTCGATCGCATTTCTCTCTATTTTACGTGATCTGCAACCCCGCAATGGGCAGCATTGCACATCTCTATGCCATGTTTTTGATACCAACACTTTTTCTACGACCAATGCCTTGCTCATTCATATTCAATTCGCTATTTTTGCGCGACATTTTGCTCCTCAACTTGAATTTAAGAGGAAAAATACAAAAATAAAATGAAATCCACGCTGCGCGGTGTCCAATTGCATGATTGCCAGGATCCTCGGCACGCCCGATCCCGGCAAACACAGATGATGTCGACCGTGATTTCTCCACACGAGCGACGGAGAGGCAGGGTTACACACGATTTTGTTTTCCCTCGGTTCATTCCCACGTGCTTTTCAAGGTTCTGGTTTTTTTTTGTCGCTTGTGTCCAAAATAGTACCATGAGCCAGGGAGGTGGCCTGCTTTGCAATTGAGGATGGTCAGCAAGAATGGGCACCTCGATGCTTTTTTTTATTTAATTTTTTCGCAGTGCTACCTTTTTTGGTCAGGAGGTTTGTATGTGTGTGTTGACACGGCAAGGTGAAGCCGATCCCCATCACGCAAAAGCAAAAACGAGAGGCTTTCCTAGCGTGATGGCCAATCAGGGATGCGGGCGATTGATCGGGCCAATGGCAGCGGGGATGTGTCAGCTCCTTTCAAATGCAATTGTCAGTGCTGACTGGCAATTTCAAAGAGCGGCAGGGGGTTCTGGCAATTTGACGTTTGATGACAAAACGAGCAAAAGAGTGTGATTTCCCTTTTTCCGGCTTTCTTTTTTTTCTTTTTCTTCCAAAGTCAACCTATTATACACCACACAACGCCAGCAACGCTATGCAGCCTGGAAAGCAAGAATTCGAATTTGACTCGGTGCAGGAGGCCCTCAAGGACTTTGGTAAGCACAAACGCAAAAAAGTGCTTTTGCCTCTCTTGTACCCTCTTTTTCTCTGGCTCGGCACGCCGTCCGTCCCCTCACCCCACCCTACCCCCTTTCCTTTGCCCAAAAGATACTGACCCTTTTTTTCTTTTCTTTTTTTTTTTTTTTTTCCTTAGCTGCCAACAAGTTTGTCCTGGTCATGGACAACGAGGACCGCGAGAACGAGGGCGACCTGATCGTTGCGGCGCAAGGCGTGTCGACGGAGCAAATGGCGTTCTTGATCAAGTACTCGAGGTAAAGTAATTTAAGGGAAAACGGGCCAATTACTCTCCATGGGAGCCCAATTGGAGAGCCAATTGGGCACGTCGTGTCGCATTGTGGGATGTGTGTTCTTATTTTATTTTTTTATTCGTTTTAGCGGATACGTTTGTGTGCCTACGACGAGCGAGCGTCTGGATCAGCTGCAATTGCCATTGATGGTGCCCAAGAACACGGAATTGATGCGTACGGCGTACACGATTTCGGTGGATTACAAGCTGGGGACGACAACGGGCATCAGTGCGCACGATCGCGCGCTGACATCGCGCAAGCTTGCTGATCCTTCTGCGCAACCCGACGATTTCAGCCGACCTGGCCATATTTTGCCTCTGCGTGCCGTCCCCGGTGGTACACTCAAGCGCGTCGGCCACACGGAGGCTGCCGTCGACTTGTGCGAGCTTTCGGGGTTGTTCCCGGTCGCTTGTATTGGTGAACTTGTCAAGGAGGACGATCCCATGGGCAGCATGGCCCGCCGTGACGATTGCTTCGCCTTTGCTCGCAAGCACAACATCAAAATGATCACCATCAAGGACCTCGTCGCCTACAAAGAACAGCTGCTGGCCGGTGCTCAGTGATCTTCATCTATTTTTCTTCCTTTTTGCTCTTTTTTGTGTATGAATTGTTGATTCCCCCCTCCCCTGCCTCATTTGTACTCGTTCCTCACCCCTGCTTCCCTGCCAACGTCCACATATAACGTGTATATACAATTTTTTTATTTTGCTCCTTTCTAAAGCAACCTTGTCTTATCCATTGGACGCGAACAACTTGTGTTTTGCGAGTTTTGCATAATCCGGGCGCTTGAGTGAATGTAATGCGACTTGAATGTCGGTGCGAATGTCACGGATCAATGCCTCTGGAGGGGCAAAAAAAATGAGTCATCTGCAGCTGGCCAAAAGATCGCGCGCAGCACGCTTCCTGGTATTTTTTTTTTGTTTTTTTTTGTTTTTTCTTTGTTTTTACCAAGCGACGGGTAGTTTTGCTCAGGACGCACGTAGCAGAGTACAAGCACACGGATCGCCGAGCCGTAAAAATCGTTGGGAAATTCGTGGATGACATGTACCTCCTGCGCAAAAGTCAAAAAATAAGAACAAACAGCCGTCAGATGCATGAATTGCAAATTTTTATGTCTCAATGACCCTACTTTTTTTAACTTACGGCCGAGCGCTGTATGTTGTGATAGTAAGGGTTCCATCCAAAGCTCATGACCATGGGGTATACTTGTTGACCGCATTGTTCGACCTGCACAAAGCCATAGTATACGCCAGTGGTGCAATCGGGCGGGATCATCGCCAGCGCCTCTTCCGACAGATTCGCTAAAATGCACAATTGGCAATATGCGTCAAAATCGGCCAGTGTCGGGGCAAGGCGGGCTGTGCGTCCTTTTTTTTTCTTCCTTTTTCCTTTTACCTGTTGGAATACCGAGCTCGCGCGAGCCGCGGCCATATCCTTTGACAACCGTGCCTTGGATAGACAGTGGGTATGGCGCTGTGGGTGTTTCTGGTCCTACGAGAAGAGGGCGATCCGGGTTAAACTGTGTCATAAAAAACAAAAAGTAGTAAAATATAAAATAAGTGGAAAAAAAAAGAGGATTAGCGCCGAAATTGTTGCCTTGCATTGTGAGGCCTTTGCAGGTCTCCAATTGGACGGCGGCAACTTTTGCCGAGCCTCCAAATCAGCAAAAAGCTCAATCAGGACCTTTTTTTTTTTCTCTTCTTTTTCGCTTTTCTCTTTTGCACTTTTTTTTTTTCGCCTCACCCACTTTTCCCCCTCTTTCATACACTATGAGTATCGCCGCCTCGTCGCCAAACGACAGTTTCACAGAACAGGTCAAGGAAGGTGAAATTGACACTGTCAATACCCCTGCGCGTTACCTTGCATATGCGGCCCGCCTGCGCACGGCCCTGACGGCGTCGTCTCGGTACCTCGCCTACACCAGCGAGGTTGGCGAGGCTTTCCGCCCAATTGTGCGCCCTGCGCTCGTCACCGCGGCGTATGGCGTGTCCTGGGCATATATTTTGGGCGACGTCGCCTATGAGGGCTACAAGGCGCACCACGCTGGTGAGGTAAAAACAACAAAAAACACACAAATGGCTAGCCCAACAAAAAAAATGGGAGGAAATTGATCACAAGGAGGAGGGTCTGACTGGCATTTTTTTTTTTTTTTTTTTAACTAGTCGCCTAGCGAGATCGGTGTGACGGTCGTGAAACGCGGCGTTTTCCAATCGATTGCATCGATGCTGCTGCCTGCGGCTGCTGTGCACACGACAGTCAAGTACACGGCACAGGCCTTCAAGAACGTCAAACAGCCGCGCATCCGCGCTTGGGGCCCCTCCGCACTCGGTCTCGCCGTCGTGCCCATGCTGCCCGTCCTCTTTGACGAGCCCGTCGAGCACGTGATTGACCGCCTCTTCGAGCCTCTCGAGCAACGTGTCAAGACGCTCATCGAACCAAAGGCCGTGTATGCTGAGGACGCCACAGACAAAAAGGCGCAGTAAAACGTTATTTCCATAATTCATAGATTAGATTTGTCATTTTTCGCCTCTTTCTCTCTCTTTTTTTTTTTCTTGATCATATCACACTACTTTTTCTCATTGCACGCTTCGATGCAGATGCCCCCTCCGCTCTTCCTCCCATTTTCACCATTAAATAAAGCATGATGAAGCGCTGTTTTTTTTTTTGTTTGTTTGTTACTTGCTCACAAGCGAAACGCACCTTAATTTGAGCCATGCCCCACGCAGGGTCCTCGTACAAGCCAGCCCACAATCGGATTGATCGCAGGGCGGGCTCGTGGAAAAAGATAAAAAGCGCATCAGACTTGCATAAACCTGGGTTTTCGTCACTCCTTTCTCTTTTTTCTTTCGTTTGGTGTCCTTCTGGCTCACAATGGCCGGTAAGCGCGTGCTCTTGCACATTCGCATGGACCGCCTGCACAACTGGCAGCTTCAGTACCGCATCAAAGTGGAGATTCGCGCTCTTGACATTCCCGAGCGCATTGTTGACGACCCCACGCTGAAATACCTGACATGCGAGCAACTGCAAGTCCTTAAGAACTTACTTGACAACATCTCACCTCATCTTGTCACCACAAAAATCAAGATGAACAAATGGATTCTCTTCCGGCCATGTACCCTCGACATCTTGGACGGACGACACATTGTTTTTGTAGATGGGTACATGGCTCACCAAGGCGGCCGGATGTTGCCGACACTGCAGAACATGGGGATGCGCCCATCACAAGACGGCGACAACGACCACAGCGACAATGGCAATGCTGGGATCAATTGACAACATAATCGAAACTTGGGCACGGCGACGACGACGATGACGATGACGACGACGACATGGACGCGCGAAAACGTGAAAAGCACGATTACTTGGCAAGATCATTAGCTTTTCTTAGCAATCTTCATGCGATACGACTTGAAAATCTTTAAAAGAATAAAAAAAAATCTCACATCCTCTTTCTCACACAATCTTGAGTCTTCATATGGCCCGGGCTTGTTTCTCCCCCTCTTTTTTTTTTTTTTTTTTTTTTTTTTGAGCGCGCCATGCATTCGTGCGTCGGGTCACAAAAGCATGGTGGGTGACACAGAGTGCAACCACACATGCCGCAGCCAAAGTGCATAAAAGTTATAAAAAGGACACGACGCTCTTCATTTTTGCACTTTGCTTTTTTGTCTTTTTTGCCTGTCTCGCCTGCTGCGTCTGATGTCTACCTTGGAACTTGTTATTGACCGCGTGGACGACCGATTGTATCGTTACAAAGTCCGGATTAAGAGCAAAAAGGTGGAAATCAAGACTGGCGACGTCGTGTGCATGACGTATAGCGACCAACACGTGAACAAACAGCAAGAGGCGTTCCTTCGGTCCTTTTTTGACCAGATTGTCGAGCACATCAGGCACCCGTACAACAATAGTGAAAATTGGACGTATTTCCGACCTTGTTCATTTGATCTCGAGGATGGTTGCCATTCGGTGCATCCCGACGGCAAGATCACGTTCGTCTCTGGTCGGTTGCACAAGCTCAATGGCTGGACAGTCAAGTCTACGCCGGACGACGCACCCAAACCGGAGGGCACGGAAACGGAGCCTAGCCAGATGAACGACAGCTCATGAATTTCAGTCCCAATTCTTTCACCACCAGAACGACACGTACTCGCTTTTGTGCTCCAAATCCTTCCGTATCGACATACTTGACACAAATCCCTTTTCCCTCGTATTAGTGGCCGCTTAATTTCTCTCCCGTGTTCACGAGATGCACCTGCTTGTCTTTTTATTTTTCAAAGCATCTTATCCCTTACCCTTTAGTGCTGATTTCTTCGTCAATGCCTGCACATTCCCTATAAAATGAATAAAATCCGCGCTCCATCATCATCCACTTGCATTACGCTGTACTTGATGGCCGAATTTTAGACGGCGCAATGATACCTCCACGCGCTACATCTCTCTGCAGCGATATTTGTTGGAAAGGCACATGGAAGATGTGCATTTTGATTAAAATATCAAAAAGACCAAAAAATGTCACGATTTAATGTGTAGGCAACTGAGACTATTCGAATGAGCACAGCCAGATGCAGGCTTGGCGGCGCGTTCTTCATTATTTTTTTTGCGGTTTTTCGTTAATTTTGTCATTGACGTGTGTTTTGCGCACCCATTCCACCACGGATCATAATTGAATGACTTGTCGTCTTGTGCATCTTTTCAAAGCGGATGGGCGTGGTCAATTTTTCGGGCTCTGGCTCTTTTTTTTTTTTTTTTTTGTGCGGGCGCCGGATGCGTCAGGCTAAAATTTCAGGGAGATGCCCCGTCTCACCCTCACCAGCCTGAGACACGTTTCCAAGCCTGGAACAACACTTTCCTTGTCGATGCCCACGAGATGCAAGGTGTCAATGACACACAATGTTTCAAAAAAATAAGAAAACAAGCATTTTGGGTTATTTTACTAACTTTCTGCTCTCTTTAAATTGGCGATTGCGCGCAGTATGCTCACAGCAGGCGGAGACGATTGTTTGGATGACGTGTTGAGCGCCCTGGACGTGCACATGGCGACGCGCGCCTATGTCATTGTCTGCAGGGCGAATTGAAATGTGATCGAACGGTGATTTTGGTGACGTGCAATCCCATTTGACCTTGCCTGCCTGACTTGCGTTCTCCCCATGAAATTCCAGTGGTGCGCCACGCTCTTGTCAAGAGCGCAAAGCCCTGAAATGTCACGATCACTGCAAAAGGGCCGTGTCGCATTAGAAAAAAAAAGATATTGTGCCCAACAGTGGTGCAATTCCAAAAAATAAACGAGTTGCGGGCTTGTAGGTTGATTCAAATTCAGCAGCGTGTAAAAAAAGAATCAACGTAGAATCACATATAAGCATTTTGGGATCCGTCGCAAAAAAAAAAATTTTTTGTGATGGCCGAAGCTAGTCAGCGCATTATCTGCACGGCTATTACAGTATATGGTGCCGATTTAACGATGCACCGGTTTCGGATGTCACTGTGGTCATCCTGGCCTGCTCATAAAAGATGATCAAATGGGCAAAAGCTAGTTTTGTCGTTTTTCGCGTTTTTACCTGCCTTCAGGTACCTCTTTTTGCTCCGCACCCCTTTAGGTCAGAGGAGGACTAAATGCGGTTGTCATCCTCCCTGCAGCCTGCTTAATTCTATCATATGGCGGACGGGCGAGCGGGCGCAACAGCTGCATTGCTACCGTTGACTGGGCACATGAGCCTTGAGGATACAATGCTCGTGATGTTGCCAAAGAATCTAAATGCAATACAGTGCACTGTCCCCCTTCCCGCTTTTTGTTGCTGTTTCATAATATTGGATTGTTAAGTAGATGGCAATATATTGCGATTAGAGTGTGTGTTATGATTTTCAAGGAACTTGTCGTTGTGATTCGCGTCCCACTTGGACGGCGAGCCTTGGAACGTACTCATTCCAATGTTCCTTGTTTGAATGAGCCTGCTCTGGCGGCACTGCGGCTAATGGATGGCGCGCAATCGCTATTTTCGAAATTACAAATTTTGCAAAGGATCAGTCAGAAATTTTATGCACTTTTTCATTCTTGACAACGGTGCCCCCATGAATTTGCGCGCGTCTCGTTTTTGTGCAATGCGCAGTTTTTCCATTGGGGCCAGCTGCTGCAATTGGTGACACAGATTTTGCGGTACGACCATTTAAATTAAGCCGAGCCCCTCTTTTTTTTCTTTTTTTCTTCTTTTTTCTTTTTATTTTTTTTTTTTTTTTTTTTTTTTTTTTGCTGTCTCGCCCGTTTTTGTCTTTTTTTTTTATTGCTCTCCTGGTATCGTAATGACCACCAACGCCAAATCCATGGATGCACCTTTGCTTACGATGCTGCCCGAAGAAATTCTTTGCTGCATCTTTGTACACGTGCACAGTCGCGACCTGCTGCACCATGTACGGCTCGTCAATTCTGTCTGCCACCGTGTGGCTACGCCTCTCGCTTTTTCGCGCCACACAATTCACATTTCCCGACGGAAAGCGCTGCTGCAGGTGCCCGACGTCTTTGGCCCATCTGTCACGGCGCTCACTGCTGTGCAATCATTGAGTCTGGACTTGCAAAACTGGGAACACTCGCCCACCAGGGCGCCTGTCGACAAGGGCTTAAGCGCAATTGATACTTTGGTTGACGAAAATCACGATCCTGACGAAACGTTTTATGAAAATGAAGATGGAGCTTATATGAGCGACAGTGAATTTGACGAAGCGCACGACTACACTAATGCTACTGGTGTCAATGGCGATGAAAATGACGCATTGGAGGGCAATCTGCTCGGATTTTCAACAATTTCTCGTGTTTTCCCTTGCATACGTTCGGTGACGCTCAAGGCTCCTCGCCGCCGCCGCAATTCTGCTCACCACCTGCGACTACTGGAATATCTTGAAGCACAGCTAAGATTGTTGCCGCTGCTTGAGCATCTGGATGCGGGCATGTTCTCGCAAGCAATCACGACTTGGACGACTCTGTTGCCAGCACAGCTGACGGACGTTTCCGTGACTTTGTCCTTTTCCCTTGATGGTCCAAGCAATGGCTCAATGACATTGGTCGCTTCATTGCTCAATCAATTGCCACAGCTGACAAGTCTGCAACTTGACCGCTTGGCCAACACGCACATGGACAATATGACCCTTGAAAGATGGGTGTATAACGTGATGGAAGGAGCCAACAAGCAATACGCCAATGTCAAGTATCTGAACCTTGGCTTTTTCACGATGGATCGCTCTGATACCGCTTTTGAACACGGACCATTGCTTGTTTTTATCTACTTTACGTTTCCGGCATTAACGTCTCTCGTGTTGCGCATCCCAAACACCAACCTAATATACCCCGCCAATTTTTGGCCAAGGGAAGGCTTGCCGCCATCCCTGGTTACGCTCTGCAACTTCCCCAAACGCATCACAATCTCGGATATAAGCAGTGCTCCTTTCAACAGTGACACTGAGACGATTGACCGTGATTCGAGGTGGTACATCCAGCCCATGGCATCACAGCAACCTGTTGAGCGCGTCACGCTCTATGCACACTATGCGATGCAAGCAATGCATTGGCTTGACGGGTGCCCGACGGTCGGCATCAAGGCACTTTCTCTGCAAACGTATAGAGGCATTATTGACCAACGCGAAACATTTGCTCTACTTGCGACCAGAGGCGTCATCGACCAAGGGGAGGCATTTCAGCGTTTACTCAGCCTTGTGCCGCAGCTGGAGCAATTGCAGATTAAAGGCTATATCCCGCGGCAGGTCAATCGCGTTGGTCAACGAGAAAACGCGCACAGCGATGTTTTTGAAACGCAATCCCGCGCGTCGCTCACCCCAAACACCGCGAAATGGGAATTTGTCAGGTGCAATTTTGCTACACCACTTTGCGTTCATCGTTTGATGGAGGCATGTTCTCATTCTATCGACCTTGACTTCTTTCATTGCGAATTTTACTCCAAGAGCACGGAGCTTTGCGAAACTTGGCTTGGCGAAACACCATGGGCCGCCAAATTGGCCAAAATCCTCGATTACGACCTAGGCAAAATGGCATTGTTATCCCTCCCCGCGTCCAATCTCAAGCTAACTCTTTGGCCACCAAAGCCATGCTTGTATATTGTCTTACAAGACCAGCAATACGTCAAGGATGAGTCTGCCTTGCGTGTTTTCTTGGGCTTTCGCCAGACAGACGACTTACCCTATGAATTGGCGCACGCCGAGACAGAGTGGGTGATGCATCAGATCGACAGAATTTCCGAGGCAGGTTACAACGGCGTGTCGCGCCGCCAAGCTGTAAATTCCTTCCCAGCGAGTGAATTGGGCAAACATGTATGGGATCGGATCAAGAGCGTTCAAACACGTTACGGCACCCCGCTCTACCCTGAAAAGAAAGGGCTTGCAGAATACTTGTGGAAGTGCCTCATAGATCGCAAAATATGCGTGATTAGATGTTTTTCTCTTGACCCAGACAATGCGAGCATATTTGCATATTTGTAAAAAAAAAAAAAAAAAAAAAAAAAAAAGAGCCTTTTTTTTCTGTGGAAGGATAAGCATCATTGTGGGCAGAGGTGAAGATGACGTGGATACTATATCGCGCCGCCTCAACGCCGCTTTGAATTGATGACCATAAAAGGTGTGCCGATTTTTTTTTTTTTTTTGGCCCAAGCTTTGAATTTCATACATGATAATAATGCATTGCTTGTTCTATTTGCACATGTTTGGTTACACATGTGGCACAGCCAATGCCGCAGCCCGTAGCCATTGATGAAAGAAAAAAAAATATAAAATAGTCCCTTCTCATCGCTTCCTTTTTGTTTTTTTTGTCATTCTTCTCTCGCCCAGGTTTGTCATGGCTACTTTGTATCTTCTTGTTGACCGCGTTCATCAACAGCTTTACCGATACAAAGTTAGAATCGAGGGCAAGCCTGTGGAAATCAAGGCAGACGGTGTGGTCTGCCTAGTGTATGAAGACAAATTGCTCTCCGATGAGCAGAACCAGTTCCTTTTGTCGTTTTTCAAGCAGATTGCAAAGGACATCAAGAACCCATATCCGCCGTACAATAAATCTGAAGAATGGTGCTACTTTCGGCCAACTGATTTTGATTTTAAAGACGGGATGCATACATTTAGACCTGATGGTACGCGCGGCTATATCGCCAAGGACCCAAAATCCATGCCTCGCACAAGCAAG
The DNA here is from genome assembly GCA_025201375.1 of Gongronella butleri. Taxonomy (NCBI): domain Eukaryota; kingdom Fungi; phylum Mucoromycota; class Mucoromycetes; order Mucorales; family Cunninghamellaceae; genus Gongronella; species Gongronella butleri. The sequence goes on from JAIWZP010000065.1 coordinate 124,176, forward strand.
GCCAAAGATGACGGCAGAATCACACCGGCACCGAATGACGCGTCCACAGCAGATCATGCATCTCCTTGATCCACCCAAATGCCAACTTGTGAATGAGTTCTTTGCACAAACTTTACACGTAACATGATAACAAATTCCAATTTTGCGCGAGCCAAGGCAAGCGCATTCTGTTGACGTGCAATGAGCTCATTCATAATCCCCCATGCACCGTTTACAGTATGATATCTCTCTTAAAAAAAGCAGTCAACAAGCAACCAAGTAAATGCACAAAAACATGATTTTCATGATTTTGGGATTTAATACAACACACCACAAATAAGGTGTTTGATCCTTGCATTTTTAATCACAATGGATATTATAGAATCCGACGCTTTGTTTTTTTCAATGCTTGCAGCAGCACCGTGCTACTATATGATACGCTGATAAAAAAAGGACATGCTTGCTTTTAAAATGACAAGGCGTGTTTTTGGGACTTGGATGATGACCTGTTGTGCCTCTAAAAATTTTTTTACAGCCTACCTGCCCGCCGACGAAAGATGAGTCACGACATAAACCACAGCCCAGTACTCATCAAGACGAACCCGCACGATTTTTTTTTGAACTCAAAAATGCCAAAAACCTCATATTTGTACTATTTTGCATTCATCTCGCCATCTGCAAGGTCGAGCTCGCTCAAAGATATGATATGTAGCTGCATCGAAGTCAGCGCGAAATTTGCAACAAAAAGACTAAAAACACAGGTTGTATTAGACCGTTGTCGAGAAGACTGCGATCAAATATTTTAGTGAAAAAGTGGATTTCTCTGCGAGTTTTAGCCATCCATTGGTGAAACTGGTCTCATTCGATAGAGATTTAACAGATGCCTTTGGCATATCAAAAGCACTGTTGGTTGATTTTTCAGTTGACGAGAAAAGTGAATTTGAAAATCGATCCCATGTTTGATCGACTTTTGCAAGCGTACAAACTTCACCCATCGGGCAAGGAAACAATCAGGAAATGACAACTGAATGCGTCTCTTTCGATAGGTGCCACTTCACGGCGATCCCCAAATATTTTGAGAAACCGTTGTGGATTTATGGAATTGTCAAGATTTTGGATTCATCTGCACGATGACTTGGTCGACTCCTGGTTTGAATGTCTTTTCAAAAAGAGACGCGTCGAAAATTACATAATGTGTAGCTTTTGGGCGACCCAACCATGATGATTTGTGGCGATTAATTCTGCATTTGTAAAAATGTCGTGATTTCGAATTTATCTGCACAACGATCCAGTCAATCTGTGGATTTCAATGTCTTGTTAAACAAGGCGCGGCGAAATAGTCATAGAGCAAAGATTGGGAGGCCATCGAATTATGATTTGTGTTGGTCATCATTGGATTTGTAACAATTCTTGAAAATGGTGCATGCCACGAAAACTGCCCGATCAACATCAGGTTTTTTTAATTTTTCCTTCAAAGAGAGACGCTGAAATAGCACCGTGGCAAAGTTTGGCAATGATCGAATCATGCATGACTTTACCGCGAAATGAATTTTACAAAAACGCGCTACAGCCAAATATTCAGCAATGTCGTGCTTTCCGACAAACCACATGGTTGACCTTTGGTTTTTTATTTTTTTCTGAAAAGAGAGGGGCAACTTCCACTACACGTTAAAGTTTCGTGGCGCTACGATGCGTCCTTGGTGACGAATTTTTTTTTTAAATTTAGAAAAAAAAAAAAGATGGGTCAGGCCAAAATGCATTTGGAGGGTCCCTCGCTTTGAGAGGATCATGCCCAGACAAACATCTCAAATCCGTTGGCAACCTACACACCAGCTCTTGGAGAGTCGTGTCATTAGATGCATTGACGTCCTCTTTCTATTTTTTTTTTTTGTATAATGATTAACTTTTTAATAGGCAACCGTTAATCATTCTAGAAAAGCATAACAGATCAACTCAGGGAGAAGGGGTCGGGTGGGGGTAAGTGGCATTGGGATGGGGGATGGAGGTACAAGGGGGAAAAGGAAGAAAAGAAAAGAGGAAAGAAAAAAAAAAAAAAAAAAAACCAAGTGACTGGGGGGGCAGATGTGATCAGCTTCTTTTGCGTGAGGCGTCGATGGCTGGGCCAACTTGTTCGAAGTGATGTTTCCAGGCGGCAAGGATGGAGGCATTGAAGAGGGGGAGGAGATTGGCCGGGCACCGAGAGGGTCGACGGAGCCAAAACTTGATATCGGAATCGAGGAGCTGTACCTTGTGGTCCACTTGTTGCTGGGCCCAGATCGCGTGTTTTGGTGGGCATGCAAAGATGAAATGGATGTCATTTTCGATGGTGCTGTGGCAAAATTGACACATGGGCGTCTGGAAATCACGGTGTTGGCGTTTGAACATGTGGGCTGCAGTGGGTAGGCACTCGGTGAGTAGGCGCCACCAGATTGTACACGTTTTGTGCGCGATGTCTCTATGTTTCCAGATCCGTCTCCAGTCACGTCGGTCGCAGTCGAGGCGCATGAGGTATGGTGGTGGCTGGCTTGTGTCGGGTTGGAAGCGTGGGTGCTGCGTGTGTCGAATGAGTCGTGGCGTGACCTTGTGGATGGGGACTGGCTTGGCTGCGATCGGTGTGTGGAGGCAGAGGATTTTCGTGGCGGCGTCAATGGCCCATCCAGGCGTCTGCCTCAGCGCATTGAGGGCCAATTCGAGCCGGGCGTGCCAGGGAAACGTCGAGGTATATCGTGGTGCGCCGAGGCTGGAGGCCGTGAGCAGGTCCACGTCGCCATAGGCGCGGTGGAACACGCCTCCAAAGAATGAGAGCATGGGATCCGTGGTATTGCTGGGGTCTTTCATGAAGCGTTTGCAAAGGTGGATCTGCAGGGCCAATTGCTGGGTAACGGGGTCGATGGCTCCCAGGCCGCCTTCATCCTTGGGCCTTGTGACAACGTCCCAGGCGGGCGTGATGTTGAAATTCATCAGTATTGAGCGTGCACGTGCGCGGATCTTGTTTAGCCAGGTGAGTGGGACGGGCGTGACACGGACAACGTGCCAAATCTTGGATAAAATCAATGCATTGGTGACCAAGCTGGAACCTCGGATGGACAGATTCCGCCGTTTGTGTCTCTGGCATTGTATTTCCACCTTGCGTGTCAGATCAGCCAAAAAGGTATTCAATTGCGCGGGCGTCGAGTATAGGGGGAATCCGAGATATTTCGCTGCATTTGTGGACAATTTGTCGTGCCATTGAGCACCTGTGGCGTGTCGGACCTGCCACCATGCCGGGTGCGGGTTGCCACTCAAGGATATAAGCTCGGTCTTGTGGACGTTGAGACGTGCGTTGGAGGCGAGGGCGTATTTGTCGTAAATCCCCATTAGGACGTCCCAGTCCGCTGGTTTCTGGAGCATAATGGCGAGATCATCCGCGTAGGCCATGATCTTGACGCGATACGTGGGGCGTGCATTGGCACTTGGGCTTGCATAGCTGGCCCCAAAAGGTGCTATCCCTCTGATGGCCGGCTCCTTGATGATGCTGCGGATCAAAGGTTCAATCATAAGATTGAATAAGAGCGGTGACAGAGGGTCGCCCTGGCGGAGGCCCCGTGCCTGACGGAATGGCTCTGCCTGGAAGCCGTTGATGGAAAGGGTGACGTCGGTGCCAAAGAGGAGCTTTTGCAGGGTGTCGATCGTTTTCTTGGGGAAACCAAAGCGTCGTAGCGCGTCCGCCATGTAGTCGGGGTGGATGCGGTCATACGCCTTTTCCTGGTCAAGGCAGGCCATGACCCAGGCACCTTTCCGGACTTGGTGGGACGAGTTTTGGTATCGGCATTGTTGCTCCATCAGTGCTTGAGCGACCCATCCGTGTGACGAAATGTGCCGTCCTGCGACAAAACCCGTCTGTGCCGGGTTCAGCATTCGTGCCAACGGCTTGCGTAGCCTGTCAGCAAGCATCCTCGTAAAGACCTTGGCGTCGCAATTTATCATTGACAAGGGTCGCCAATTGCGCAAATCGTGGATGTCGCCTTTTTTCTTGTAGAGCAGGAGCATGCGTGTCTGTTGCCAAGTGCTGGGGATGGCGCCATCCAAGGCATTGGCTAGCAATCGCGTAAACAAGTCGAGGGCTGCGGGCGACGTCTCAAAAAGCCAGATGTATAGCTCAAAGGGCAAGCCGTCTGGGCCGGGGCTCTTGCGGCGCGGGGAATTGGACAGCATCTGCGAAACAAGTTCGAGTGAGGGTGGCTCCAAAAGGTCATTTTTCTCCCCTTTTTTGAGTTTTACCGACGGCGGCACCGCGGAGAGGATCTCACGCGATGCCGCCTTGTCCCTAGACTCCGGGGAGTAGAGGGACACATAAAAATCATGGGCAGTGGAAAGGATTTCGTCGGTATTGGAGGCCATGGAGCCATCGGGGCGGATCACGGCGCGCATTGTCGTGGACGTGTTTCGCTGTTTGATGACCTTGAAAAAGTATGCGTTGCTTTGCTCGCCTTTTTCCGCCCAGCGCGTGGCCGAGCGCGTGATAAGCCGCTCCATGTCGTTGGAGATCCATGCGTCCATGACCTTTTGGTGGTCGAGCAATGCTGGGCTGGGCTTGTGAGCGGGGGAGTCGGCCAGGAGGCGTTTCTCGGTCGCTTGCATTCGCTGCCATTCTCGACGGCGTCGGCCGGCAATCCGAGGACCCATGTCGCGAGCGATGCTGCTGATCAATTGCTTGAGATGTTCCCAAATGGCGATGATTTCATCTGGCGACGCGTCATCGTGCCATTTTCGTTCGATGAGCATGGCAATGGAGGCCAGCGTGACGTCACAAAAGTCCGCATCCTCTAGAAGAAAGGGGTTGAATCTCCACATGCCTGGACCCGTCACTGTGGTGGGCGATGCAAGATCCATCCAAACCAAACGATGGTCCGAAAAGGTGACATGTTCGTTTGCCAGGCGTGCAGACAGCCTGTAGATGGATGGCGACACAAAGAGATAGTCGATGGTGGTGGTGGAATTGCCGCGTTGAAATGTTGGTGCATGATCTTGTGACGTGTCCATCAGTGCAGCATCCTTGAGCCAGGCGGCCAGTCGCTTGGTCCAAGTCGGCAAAGGGGTGGCGTGCAGGTGCGCATTGAAATCCCCTCCAACAATCCAATGGGCATCCTCGTCCGTATCTGCAATAGACGAAAAAAAAAGGGAGAGATGTGAATTCACTCCAAAAAGGTGCTTTTTGATGATTGTGCGGTGGGGCATAGACATTCACCACGTTGTAGGAGGTGGATGTCTGGCTGTCGTGTATGAGGGCCCAAATCACGCGTTGATCGCGTGAGATGACCGAGTCGAGTATTGAAAGTCGCGGGTGTAGGGCCACAATGGCGGCGGATTTGGTGAATACCGATTGTGTGCCGAATGATCTGGTGAATTGGTGTACATGTCGATGCGAGAGGTGATGATCTGGGCCATTATACAGGTCTTGCATAAGGAGCAGATCGAGCGAGAGGTGTTTTGATTGTAGATATTTGGTGAATTGTTGATGTCGGCGGGTGCTGAGTGTGTGTGAGGATGCGTCCTTGAATACGCCATTGGCGTTCAAGGACGCGACGCGCAAATGGTCTCTACTCATTATTGAGTAGAGGTGGCAGTCCCTTGCGGGTCCGCCTGGTGGCCACCAGTGGCCTCATTTGCGTGTCCATCCGTGCGATTGCGGTTGTCAATGTCCATTGGCTTGGCCTCGGACGTCTTGGCGCGCGTGCGTCGATCATTTTCATCGGACCCATCGACCTTGGTGCGAGCAACAGGTTTTTTGGGGGTGTGGGCACCAGTGATTGTCGCCGCCTTCAGGTTGGAGCGCGACGTGGTGCTGCGGAGTTCTCGCGTCGTTTGGTGCTGGTGTCATGTTGGCTGGTCTGTTGGCATTGGGGGCCTTGTAGCTAGGGTCCTCCATGGGTCGTCTTCCACATTGCACGTGTTTTCATCGTTTGTGTCATTTTCGTCATCATCTCCCCCAGCAGTCCCCGGCAAGACGGGCACAGGGTTGTCTGCCAGAGGGGAATCCGGCGTCGTGGAGGGCGAGTCAGCGTCCATCTCGGTCTCAATTTCCATTTCCGTGGATTTTGACGTTACGGGTGACGTGGATCGCGGAATTGATGGGCGTCGCGAGCGAGGGCCGCGGCAGCGGCTTCACGGGGCGTGGGGTCGAGGTTGGCGCGAGCGCGGTCGTATTGTTCCAAGCGAATTGCATCCTCACTGCGTTTGTCAGGGCAATTAGCTTGGTAGTGCCCCTTTTTTTCGCATTTGAAGCATGTGATGCGTAGCAACCGGGGGCATTCCTCTCTTTTGTGTGCGGTCGTGCGGCAGCGATGGCAGAATGCGGGGGCAAAACGATAGGAGGCCGGGACGTGCATGTTGAAATGCTCGAGCCAAAGCGTGCGATGGTCACCAAGATTGGCATATCGATGGTTCTCGTCATCTTGACGCGGTGTGGCATCCAGGGTGACCGTGACTTCACCCTCAAAATACTTGCCTTGCATGATTTTTTTAATGAGGACGACGTGTCCCCAAGGGCGGAGGTCGTGACACAATTTGTCGGCGAGTTCTTGGTCGTTTTGGCATCCCGTCAATTGGCTGAGAGAAACCACGTGTAGGATTGGTCCATCAGACTCGGCGCGCTCAGATCCGGTCGAGTAAGCGCGCACTTTTTGTCCATTCACGTCTAGACCTTCCGATGTTGCACGAAAAGACACTTCGCGGTCTGCAAATTTCACCTCAATCATCAAATTGGGGCGTTTGTCCGAGCCGTATTTAGACACGGGGCGGGCACAGTCACCGATAAAGGGACCAAACTTGTCTTCAATCAGCTTGTAGGCCTCGGTGTGGTGCGCAAAAGGGGGATTGTCGCCAAAGTCGAAAAGCACGGCGTCTGGTTGCAATTGGTTTTGCAATAGGCCGTGGCACGGTGCATCGTCCATGTTTTCTGGAAATGGGGGTCCATGTAGATCTGTTTGACCGTCGTCGTGGCATTGCTGCTCGCGGCAGCCCGTCGATTGAGCGAGGTTGGGATCGTCGCCTTGGCCATGCTGCGCTTGACCACGAGATTCCATTGACCACCATCCGTCCCTATAGGGGGGCCGGTGTCATCGATTTCCATGCTGGATTGAGGTCGCGTTGGTGTTGCTTTGGTAGAAAAAAAAAAAAAAAGGGACAAAATATGTGGTGCTAAAAGTTTACCCGGGTAGAAAAGTGAACTTTAGCGGGAAGAAAGGTTTGACCCCTTCTTTCTAAGCAAATGTGCAATAAAAATCGGGGGTCGATCAAGCTGTTTTCGAGGAACGGGCAATCAAAGCCAAATTTTAGAAATAAAATTTCTGCATCACTTTTGGTCGTACGCTGGTGAAACTGGGTTCATCCGACAGTGAATCGAATTCTGCATTTATTGTCACAGCAGCACACCATCCTTTGTCTTGTCCACTGCCGAGAAAATCGAAGCTGAAATGTTTGATTGGGCGTTGCAAGCGTACAAATGTTGCGCGTTGTCATGATCCCATCTGGACAAATTCTTTTTTTTTTCTTCTCACTTTTCTCCTCGCCCGATTACCAAACCACCTCCAACACACGCCCAAGGTCGCCAGATTCTCAACACTCTTTTCCCCATCTCGCTGGCACCTCTGGATCGTGCGCAATCGCTGTTTTCCTTTTTTTTCCTTCTTTATTTTACGCGTCGGGGCGCGACGCGACGCGCCCAATCCCGCCTAATTCCGCTCGGCATTGTTGTGCGACCTCGGTGGCAGACCCCCGTCCGTTGGTCGCCAACGCCGTGGCTCTCCCCCCTGTTTCCCCCTTTTTTTTCCCTTCTTTTTTTTTCCTTACCTTTCCTGTCTGTTTCCCTTTTTTTTTCTTTTCTTTTTCTTTACCGTTCTCAACACCAGCATCGCTCGTCCCCAACTCTCTCCCCTAGTGTTGACCAATAAAAGAGGCTATTCCCCCTCACCACATGACTGACCCGTCTTACACGCCAACAAGCTCGCTGCCACCCGCACCACGCCGCATACGCGGCTACGCGGCTCGACAAGAGCGTCGTGCAGCTCGCCAGGCCGAGCCCGTGCCAAGCGTCGCCGCCCAGCAAGGTCGGACGCGTCGACGCCGAAGACAACATCATGGACACAGGGGTGAGAGCGGGCCGGACCATGACACGCGTCGGCGTTGCCGGGCAGGGATAAAATGATCCCCTTATGCGTGTCTTTCCACTTGTAAGATTTAAGCCTGGTCGAATAGCAGCTTGACGCGCTAGAGACAAAATTGTGAATTTATGGAGCATTGTCAATTTTCTTGCCAACAGTCAGATCAACCCCCGGTTTTTAATATTGTTCTGAAAAGAGAGAGACCAAAATGCTCATATGCCAAAATTTCATGGAGCTGCAAGCAGCCAAGCACTCGATGGTGCACCACATCGACTTTCAAAAATGACGATTTTCCATCAATTTTCCAAGGGGTACAGTCACGAATTTCTGCATCCCTTTAAACTTTGGCTCTACCGCTGTCGCAGAAATAAATCAACACGATGCTTCTGCTTCCTGGCTTTCATTTGAGCCTATTAGTTTTTGTGTAGGGCCATTCTTTCAGGATTTTCTTTTTTTTTCAGGAGGGCAACTCTCTATTTTCGACATTTTTTGCGCCTTTTTTCATCATACATGCTTAGTTCTATTTGGCAACCAAATACAATAACATTGTTCTTTATTCGTGCTGCTGCTTATCCCAATCACTCCAATACTGCTTGATCTTGCCATCACAGCGTGAATGGCTGAAGGGCTCAAGAGTATTTTCCTCGGAGCCATATCCCACCCATTTGATTTTGTATTTGTACAAATGGGGGGTATGACTGCCATTGGGTTGCTGCTGGGGGTGGGCTTCCTTGACGGCGTCATCGTCCACTTCGTGGCCGACAATCCTCTCTACTTCATAGTCCTTCTCTCCAATTGAGGGACGACGAGAAGAGGGGAGCGCACTGTTGTTGCGCGTTGTTGCAGCAGTGGTGGTGGTGGTGGCGGGAATGTCGTCGAACAACGTTTCTTCGTCCTCCTCCGAAGCAGCGGTCGTGGTCGCAGGCGCGAACACAAGAGAGCCTTGCTCGATGGCCACTCCGATCTCCTGGGCATTCGCCGCCAGAGGATCAAACGCTAATGGAACAACGTTTCTTCGTCCTCCTCCGAGGTAGCGGTCGTGGCCGCAGGCGCGAACACAAGAGTGCCTTGTTCCATGGCCACTCCGTCCTCCTGGGCATTCGCCGCCAGAGGATCAAACGCTAATGGGAAGTCCTCGGCATGGTCAAAGAAGGTAATTGCTCCGTTCTCTGGAAATTGACGGCGACCTACGCGCAAAACTGATCGTTAAATTCTATGCATTTTGTCCAAAAATAGGATTGAATAGGATATTACGGTTCAGCAGAGAGTGGTGGAGATTGCAAGGATTTGGGTGCCAACTTGATGACAGGAGACGGGGGAGATGTCGCATGGTAGTCGGTGCTATAGAATGACAAATGGCAAAAAAAAAAAAAAATAATAAGTCAGGTTTCGTCTCTGGATTCGGATCCATTTGTCATACTTTGTGCGTTGCTCCTTGCAAAGGTGCTTAAAGTCGCTCTTGATGCATCGCCAAAGCTCGTCTTCGTTAAGCATTGTCACGCTAAAACCTCACACCTTGGAGGAGCCGCCTGTTCGGTAGCATCGCTGGCAAACCAAGCGGTTGTCGTTAGATTTTTTGCCAGATCGACCTTTTTTGATGATAGGTTCGCCGGCCAGTCTTTTTAGCTCAACTTCAACTTGTAATAAAGTATCATATCTCATATGATACAATGGAAATTGGTCTTCATAATGTCAGAAAAATGCGTGAAGAGGTGAGAAAGAAAAACACAGTCAGGGTTCAGGGGTCGACTGTAAAACTGATCACGCCTGTATTCAAATGGCGACTTCCCCCCCTTTTTTTTCACCTTGCATCTAGAGCGCACAGGTGAAGCGAAAAGAATCTGCGAATTCGATTGATGGTCAAATGCTGCATTTCTTGTCACAGCAACACGTCTCGTTTTACTATGTGCGTTGCCGAGAAAATCGAGGTTGAAATGTTCGACTCTGCGTTGCAAGCGTACAAAGGTCGCGCATCGACTTTGTCGAGCAGGGACAAAATGACAACCAGACGTGCATCTTTTCACACATGCAAGTTTGAGCCCGATTGATGCATTATTTTGCGCGCCGTGGTCAAAAACGTGAATTTATCGATAATTGTCGATTTTCTCGTCAACGGCCCGATTGACCTCAATTTTTTACGCTTTTTCTGAAAAGAGAGTGACCAAAGTACCGTAAAAACAAAACATCAAGTGATTGCAGTCACTCGATGGCGCGCCATGCCGATTTCAATTTTCCTGGGTGGTCAGTCGACCATTTTCAAGTCGCAAAAATCAAGTCTCTGAATAGCCACGCCATTCACACCCGGGATAAACATGCCCTGTTTATCAACGGAAATGCAGTAAAAACCTGGGGTCCATGATGTAGTTTTGGTGAAAATGCAATTTATTGCCTGTTTTTGTCCCCAAGGGTAACCCGCCAAAAAATAGCTGCAGCACCTTGCGACGCAGCTCATCAGAAGGAGCACGACCTGGCGCGTACGTGGATACCCGTGATCGATGAAAACAATCAGTTTCCACACGGACCAGAACAAAAGACTGTTTTGCAGGCACACCAAAACAGGCGCTGAAGCGCGTTTTGGTCGTGGTACGCGCTCCTTGTGCGCATCAAATCCGTACACCTGATGTAATACTTGCTGGTAGACGCGTCGGCGTGGCTCGGTGATGCGTTTTCTGCACCACAAGTTACCCGTGACGTTAAATCGAAAATCCGGTACGATTCGTTTTTAAACAAATCGATCATCCTGTTTTTTGGCGTTTTTCGTGGTTTCTCCATATACTTCAACGTGTGTGCAAGTTTGGCGCGATTTCGGAGACCCATTTTTCTCAATTTTGATCTGAGGGCTCGCGAGGGCTGATTTTGGATTTGCGTGTTGCCCTGTTTTGAAAGCTGCGATTTGCGTCCCATTGGGATCATCCATGCTGCCCTTTGACATTGAACGCGATTCGGGTGATGGATGGCGTGTCTAACCTTTTTTTTTTTTTTTTTTTTTTACATAAAAAAAGCAATAAAGAATCAAAATTGATGCGCAGTGGAGTGCCAAGGTGGGTGGCGCAGGGCCGCACCGACAGTGCACTTTGAACCTGCGCATTGCAGCGCCTGCATGCGATGCAGTGGCTTTATGCTGGCCTGTACGCGTCGTGCATTGTGAAAAGTCTGTCGGACCTGCGCCTCCCCTTTCTTTTTTTCTTTTTCTCGGCTGAACTTGTCTTGCTTTGCCAAGACACAATGAGGATGTGAAGCACTACAGGTAAAAAAAAAAAGAAGAAGTTGAGAGGCGCTTCATGCTTTTGTGCGTGCGACGCGTGCAAAGTCCTTGAAAATGGGATTGACTTGGATCATGCGGGGCCCAATTGCCACGAAAAAGGACAGGTCCTGAGGCTCTGGCCTTGTGATTGGCCGCAGCGCTTTTCATTGAGCACAGTGTGACCTATTTTTAGCCTTTTTGGTACCTTGGCTGCTCAATTTTTTTTCTTGTCCTGGCCAAAACTCCGTGTTTACGTCTCTCTTTCACGTTCTCATCTCCCTCTTTTAATGGAAAAATTCAAGGAAGTAAGTTGATACGCGTGCGAGGCCGGGGTGACGCGCAAATTGGAAGGTGTTTATTCACCGTGGGGCGGCAACAAGAGAGAAAAAAAAAAGGACGTGATGGCTTTGCTGTTGTCCCATCAGTCGCCTATTTTTTTTGCACTTGGTCGTCTTGGCAACAGCGACAAGCTTGAAGGGGGGGCTGATAAAGTCGTGTTGGTTTCTCATCATCTTGGGTTGTCTTGGTTTAGAAACTCAACACTCTGCGCGCGGAAGCCGATGAGGCGACTGCCCGTGCTGACGAGCTTGATGTCAAGGTCAAGCAATTGCAAGCGGAGCACACGTCCAAGGACCACGAATTGCTGTCTCTGCAAATCCGTGTGAAGAACCTCGAGGAACAATTGGAAAAGACGGAAAGCCAGCTCAAGACGACGTCGACCAAGTAAGCACTCTTTTTTTTTTTTTACATCACGAGGAAGCTTTAGCTTTTGGGGAGCCATTGGGGGAAAAAAAAAAGGGGAGGAGAAAAAGGGGGTGCCACGAGATGAAACGAGGTGCTCACACACACCCTTTTTTTTTCTTTCTTTTAGCTTCAACGAGGCTGACCTCAAGGCCGAGGAGGCTGAGCGCCGTGTCGCGAGCCTTGAGAAGGAATTGGAGGAGAAGGAGGCCCAATACGAGGAATTGGTCGAGAAGACCAACGCTTCCAAGGCCGAGCTCGAGGAATTGGCGCGTCAGGTAGGATCCAAAAGCGACGTTTTTGCGCGCAAAAACACAGCACTCATTGCTCTTTTTCTTTTTTTTTTTTTCTGCCTAGTTTGACGAATTGTAAGCGGAATGCTGCTCTCTTTTCTCCATCAGTCATTGTCGTATTCTCCTTGCAAGCCCTATTACCCCTCGTTTTTTTCTCTCTTTCTCTTCTCTCTTTTGATGCTTGTTCAGTGATCAATTTATAATAAAGGCTTTTTCACGCTTGCGGCCCACAGTCAAAAAAAAAAAGTGAGAAACGGCGGAGTCTGAACCACATTAGTGCCACATGTCCAGAGCGATTTTTGTTTTGCTTTTTCTTTCTCACTTCCGTTTGTTGCAGCAAGTGCCCCCATTTCTTTTTTTTTTTTCTTTCCCGTTCTTGCTTTTTTTTTTTTTTTTTTTTACCAATGAGCGCGACCGGGTCCACTTCGTCCAAGGGCACGCCACCGTCACGGTCGCCGTCACGGTCACGATCGCCGCCGTACAGCGATGGGCGCTATGGGCGATATCCTCGTTATGACAACTACAACAATTACAGGCCTCGCAGCAGTAACATGACAGCTGACATCGATAATTATCACGAGTTGCGAGAACGCGACCGCGAGCGGGAGCGCGAGCGGTTTATGATGCGCGACGACAGGTTCATGCGCGGCAGGTAAAATGGCAAAACAAAAAAACAAAAAGAGGCAAAAAAAAAAAGTACACCTCGTGTTGCTCACACGCATTTTCTTTTTTTTTTTTTCTTTTTTGTTTTTTTTTTTTTACAGAGACCGAGACGACCGCTACCCTCCGTATTATCGAGACGATGCCTATGCGCCTGGGTCGTCGTCGCGTCCTGGCCCACCGCAGCGCCAAGAAGGTAAAAAAAAATCGGCCACCATCCATGCAAAAGCCGCCTTGACTCATCCTTTTTCTTTTCTTTTCTTTTTACTGCGTCCGCAGGTGATCGTCCGCCGCCGCCAAAGAGCAAAGATGATAGCAGCAAGCCGTCGACGCCCACAGAGCCATATCCACCCCCTCCTCCACCGGGACCGAGATACAATGACTATCGCGACCGACGCTACCGTGATGATGACCGCCGCCGCGACTTTGATCGCCGTCCGCCGCGTGATGGGTATGTCCATTAGTTTTTTTCTCGCTTTTTCTCGCTTTTTTCCTCTTTTTTTTTTTTTTTTTACCTTTTTTTTCGTTTTCTCTTTTGTGTTCGGCATTTCTAACGTCTCTCTCTCACTTTTTTTTTGACATAGCTACTCGCGCTACGACAGCTACGGGCCTCCGCCTCCGGGGTATTCATCAGCGTCTTCTTATTATGGGGGTGGTGATTCTTACCGGCCTGGGTCGAGCCGTGGTGGAGACCGTGAACGAGAGCCGTCGTCACCAGGGATGTACGGCCCCCCACCATCCTCATACTATGATCGAGACACGCGCGACACGCGGTACGATGATCGCGAGCGTGATTTCTACCGACCAATGCCGCCACGCACGAATTCCATCGATTTTGACCGGCACCATGCGCCACCTCCGCCACGACGCGGGCCGCCACCCTCGTTCCGCTCGGGTCCAAGCTCGTGGCGCGCTTCGTCGCGTGATTTTGATCGCGAGCAGCCGCCACGCACGTCGTCGTCGTATTCGGCCGCAGGCGGCTTGCCTCCATCGCGTGATGACAACCGCGCACCCACCTCCAGACCGCCCGACGATGTCGACATGTCTGACCGCGACAAGCCCGACGGCAAAGATGACGCGGGATCCATGCGTTAAGAATCAAAAAGAAAAAAACAAGAAAAAAATAAGAAAACGGGGCGAATTGGACGCTCATTTTTTCTTTTTCTCTCGAAAAAAAACCAGGTGCCTCGCCCTCCAGCTCGTCATCGTCATCGACCACGGGGCCCAAGCAGCGTGTTGCACTGAATATTGACGTGTCGCGCCCGCCGGCGACCAATGTGGTAATGTCAGCACAAGAAAAGCAGCAACAACAAGCGCCTCGATCTGCGTCGTCGTCCATGGACGTGGACAATGCATCGCCAACATCGACCACGACGACGCCGTGTCGTCGCAATCGACGCTGTCACTCGTGTTCCCCACGTCGGCCGGTCCCCATCCTCCTCAGCAGCAAAATCAGCAGCAGCAGCAGCAACAACAACAACAACAACAGCAACCACCCGCTCAGCCGCCCTCTGCATCCAGTCGCAGCACGAGCTCCATGTCGCCGCCACCACCTCGCGTCCATGAAAAAGAGCAAATCAAGGAGGAGGACGAGGACAAGGAGGAAAAATTGGACAAGATGGACGAAGATTTGCCTGGAATGTCGCAACAGCAGATTGTTGCGCGAATCGACGAGATTGAAACGGACATTTCCATGTACGAGGAGCTTTTGGAGCAAGCGACGAAGCGCGAGCAAGAGGCGCAGCAACAGCAGCAACTGACCGGTCCTCCTCCCAAGGACGAGAATGACATGATGGACTTTGAAGAAGAAGAAGAGAAGATGCCGACGAACAAGAGGAGCAAGAGGAGCAAGAGGCGGCGAAAAAGCAAGCGATTGAAGCCATGAGCCAAGATGCCGCGGCGCAGGCGATGACGGACATTCAGAATTTACCGCGCAACGACGACACGATGGTGCGGCGGCGACCTCAATTGCTCATTGATCAGATCAGGGCCATGGACCACGACGAAGAGCAACAATTGCTTGCTTCCAAGATCCTGGACGAGAACAAGGCATTGGCCAAGCAATTCTACCAAAAGGACGATTATCCTCCATGGTGGGACGAAGGCGCCAAGTGGACGGCGCCACTTTATGCGGCATTGGACGATTATCCATGTGTGAAGCGCAATTTGGCCGATTTGCCTCGTCAACGCGTCCAAGTCGCGCACGTGCTTGCCAGTCGGCACCATCGTCTCCAGAAAAAGGAACGCCGGCTGAAAAGGGAATACAAGCGCTTCTATGACGAGTGGAAGACCAAGAATCTGGCATTGGACCGTCTGCGCGATCAAGAACGCAAGCGATACACGTCTTCGACATCCACGACAACGACCACCAGCACATCATCGTACCGTTCGCGTCGTGGCCCGAGCGTCAGCGCCCCAGCCACCGATGAACCCGACGAGACCGTGGATGGTGCCATCTTTAGCAATGACAATGCGCTGCGCTTTGGTCAAGACGGCATGGGTGGTGGTGCCGGAGGTGGCGGTGGCGGCGGTGGCGGCATGGCCACGCCGTACGGCTCCGGCGGCGGTGCATGGACGTCCGATGTGGTGCGTAGCGATGCCGAATTGCTTGAAATTATTCAATCGCTCGAGAACGCGGAAGCAAGGAATCCGGAATTGCGCGCAGCCAAGACGGCGGCGGTGATCCCGCCCATGCTGTTGGATGCCAAGGAACGTGCGCTCACGTACGATGACAGTTCCGGCTTGGTTGAGGATCCACTGGTGTACTATCACACAGGCGCCGACACTGAGGATGTGTGGACCAGCAAGAAATGACTACTTTTGTCGAGAGCTACTTGCAATACCCGAA